>CM060616.1:17026527-17244027 GCA_030578275.1 Meda fulgida
GTTCCACTACGTGAACACACTCAAGGCCCACAGGGAAGGAAATGAGTAGTTGAATAAAGTCATTATTTTTGTTTTGTTTTTAAGCAAACAAAATTATTTACTTTTGGTAGTGAAAAAAATCCTGATTTTACAGAAAATAACTAATTTTTTTTACGTTCATTTTCTTTCATTTTAAATTGTACTCAAAACTCCAAATTACAATTAAAATTACAAATAATATCTCTGTCACTGTGACACCTGTCTTGGACTTGCCTTCTCTGTTTGTGCACCATGTGTTTTCTTGTTAATCAGTTTTACCTGTTACCTGTCATTATCCTCATCAGTCATTATCACTCACTGTGTGCACCTGTTGTCACTAAGTCTCCTCATTTGTCTGTGTATATTTGGTGCGTACTATTATTTATCCATGTCGGAGTTCCGACTAAGAAGACAGACAGATGTTGCCTAGCAACACGCTCCAACACGCCCCCTTTCCTTGGATTTCTCAGCTCGGAAGTTGGACAACCGTGAGGACACCGAACAAGAATTCCGCTACAGAATCCAAGATGGCTGCGCCCTGTGTGACTTGTAAGTATGAATTGTTTTCATCGTCAAATGATGATTTTAATCACTCGTATTACTGCAATACCTTACTGCATCTGTATCACTGCGTGTGGGCATGGGAATCAGTCTTGTTGTGAGTGCAATATTGAATGAAGCCTTGTTTCAAACGGGTGCTACTAACATGGCTAGCTTTGCTAACAGAAGATAAACTAAAACATGAAATAAAGTGAAAATTTGAGCTTTCCGGGTGTTTTTTTCCATGTTTTTTCTCCGACTCGGACACGCAAGCATACCAGAACGCTTGAAGTGTGGAAGAGGGCCGAGTCAGTTCCTTGACAATAATAGAACGCACCAATAGTCTCCCTAGTTTCAATTCTTTCTTGTCGGTTCTCGTTTGTATTTGGTCTGAGATGTGGTGTTCTCTATGATCATTAAATATTTGTTCTAAGACATTCTCCTTCGTCGTGCACTCTCCTTACTACACTGTGACAATCTGTAAATTAAAAATTCAGCTGTTATTTTAAGTATTGTGACATTAATGACAAATTGTAGTAATTCAATTTTTTTTACAGAAAATTTACTGTATTTTTTATACAGTATTTTTGTTTTCTTAAATTACATACAAATGTATGTAAAATTACAAATATAATCTGTAACAAAACAGTTAAATGATAAAACGGTGGAATGACTGGCAGCCCCCAAAAAACCTGTAACATTTAAAGTACAACATCCTAAATTAAATAAACTGAAAAACACTGTTATTTTACAGGTATTTCCTGAATTATCACGACCATATACCTACATTGTAAAAAAAAACATATATATTTTTTTAATGGTCAAATGACTGTAAAATTACAGTAAAATATTTTAATTTAAATAAACTGGAAAAAAAACTGTTATTTCACAGGTATTTCCTGAATAATTACAATCAATTTCCTTCATTGTAAAAAATCATAAAAAAGGGTCAAATGACTGGCAGATACGGCTGCCAAACAAAAAACATAAAATTAAAGTAAAAATGCTCATTTAAATAAAGTGCAAAAACCTTTAACAGACATTTGATGGAGATCAGTGTTTGCTTTAGTTGGGCTCATGACCCTTGAATTTTTAGCATTAGTTTTTTCCCTGGTTGCTTTAACTGTGTTTTTGATACACATATGTTGTAGCAATAAATCAGATGATGTTGGTCACTTATTGGTGATGTTATAGTCATCATATGGTAACCTGATTCACTGTCAAATCTCTGAACATATTAACTGAGGTTACATAATATATATAGAGAGAATTTAATTTTATATAGAGGATGATTAATGTCACAATTTTTCACATGACCCTTATGATATTGTGGCATCAGTATTATGACAATGTGATATTCCAAAATTAAACAAAACATACATATTATGGAAATGTTTTGAGCTGGGGGTTTTAGACTATGTTTTGAGCTGGAGTATAGAGACATCATAATCAACATATGAATCTCAACAATGGTGACAATGGACTTTAGTAGCTTGTTTTGTGACGAGTTCAGAGTTGATCAGAATTTTTTCATTGTCACCATATTGTGATTCATACGCTGATTCTTGATGTCTGTGTGAGTGAGTCTATATGATCCTTTCAAAACATTTTCTGTATAATGACTTCATAAAATATTTCAGAGTATCACTTCACTGCAGGATTTTCTGCAGCAGGATTGGCATGCAAAATTAACAACTAATAGTTAACAACCTAATTGGAAATTACATTTCAGGTGGTATCAATACATCAGGCCACTACATGCTGACTATCATCACTAAAAAGGGACCAAGATCATCTAATATGAGTTTCTCTTGGTTTCCTACCATAACAAATATGTATCAGAGACACAATTATAGCAGTCAGAGAAAAACTAATGTTAAAAACTGAAGGGTCAAGAGCCCAACTAAAGCAAACACTGATCAGCTAAATGGTGACATCAAACTTTATTACTTTAAATAAAACATCAACTTCTAAAATTCTCAATAAGAACATTAGTATGACATAAATAAAGTCTGGATTGTCATATGTGAAGATGCTGAGATATTGAGAGATCTGTTAGTGTTTAATGTTCTGTTAGGATTTAAAGTGTTTCTGTTTTGTGGGTCACCATTGTGCTGGAGAGTAGAGCCTGTGCTTCAGTCCAGGATGAGCAGGGAAACACTGATGTTATGCTGCATTTTGCTTTATTTAAAAGACAGCAACTGTGTGGTTGCTGATGCAGTGACGTATAGTCACAGTAAATCATGAAGAGATTAAATTTTTTACAATGAAGGTGTTTATTAGTAAAAACTGTTTTTTTCTGTAAAACATTTAAGGAAAATTTCAGCAAAAGTCTTTTGCACTTTATTTAAATTAGGATATTAGTTTTTGTTTGGCAGCCGTAGCTGACAGTCATTGAGCGTTTTTTAAAGATTACATTTTATATGGTACCTTGTCTGTATTTATGGTAAAAAGGCTGAAATTGTGTACCAATTACATATTTATATCTGGTGGTCTAAAATTTGTTTATTTCATTTATATTGATGAGTCGACTTATCGTAATTGGTGGCCTATGCAAATTTCCTTTTTGTTTTATGTAGTAGGCCTAATATTATTCAAAGCTCTGCCATCTGTATTTGCTAAGCTTTTAGTTTCATAGTTGTACTAGCAACAGATTTGTTTACAGTCCAAAAAAAAAGTGAATGGGCCACATGTTTTTCTGCAACCCCATTCCCAGAAAGTTGGGACTTTTTGTAAAACGCAATAAATCTGTCATTCTTGATCTTTATTTAACTGACAAATGTACAAAGAATATATTTCCAATGTTCATCATCCCCTTTCCTTTTAATTACACTTTTTAATCATTTGGGAATTGAGGATACTCCAATACCAATTTTCTTTACACAATCTCGCTTGATACAAGACAGCTGCTCAACAGTCCGTGGTCGTCGTTGTCTGATTCTCCTTTTCATTATGGGCCATACATTTTCAATAAGAGGCAGATCTGGACTGCAGGCAGGCAGTCAGGCACATCCACTCTATTGGTGCAGAGTGTCTCAAAACCACTCTCTTGTTGCATGTGCAGAATGAGGCAAGGCATTGTCTTGCTTCCCAGGAAAGATGCCATTCTGATGGCAGTTTATGTCTCTGTAAAATTCAAATATATGCCTCCATGTCAATGATACCTCCACACATATACAAGTCACAGATGCCCCATTCCATAACAGATGTTTGCTTTTGGACCTGTTGCTGATGAAAGTCTGGATGGTCCCTTTCATCTTTGGGACTGAGAATGAAATGTCATTTTTTTTTCTAAAATCAAGCTGAAACATACACTCCTAACCATACATTTCCACAGCACAATTTCCACTGTCTTTTAGACCATCTGAGATGAGTTGGGGCCCAGAGAACTCATCTCTGCATTGAACAGATGTATAGCTCTCTCCTTGCGTAACAGAGATTTGAGTTGCATTTCTTGATGCAGCGTCAGACTGAGATCAGTGAAAACGGTTTTCCAAAGTACATGTGGCTATATTTAAGACAGTAGCATGATGATTTCTCATACAATGCCATCTAAGGGCTAAAAGGTCATGCATATTCAACAGAGGTTGTCTGCCTTTCCTTACTTGTACTGAGATTTCTCTGGATTCCCTGAATTTTTTCACAATATTATGTATGGTAGATGGTGAAAGACATACATTCTTTTCAATCTTGCATTGACAAATGTTTGAGTTGTTTGACAATTATCTCATGCAATTTGGCACAAAGTGATGTGCCATGACCCATCTTTGCTTGCAAAACAGATAAGCTCCTTTTACACCCAATCACAATACCCTCACCTATTACCAATTCACCTGCTAATTGTGGACTGTTTCAGAAGAGTTCAATTTGGATATTCTATAATCTTTTCATTTATTTTCCCTCTGTCCCAACTTTTTTATAGTGTTGTAGCCATCAAAATCAAACATGTTTATATGTACAAAATACCATTTATCACGTGCCACGCAGCACGGGTATGAACACGGAAACGAACGCACGCACCTTTGTTTTTCGCTGAGGAGCCGAGATGGTGACGGCTGTACAGCGATGGTCAGCAACGGTGGCGACAGGACGTAACTTCTCCTGTTCCCTCCTTCAGGGAAAGAGGGTTACATACGTAACCGAGACGTTCCCTTTCAGTCGCTCACGTTCAATGTTACTTCGACGTGACGATGTAATTGGGATCCCTATGGAAAACGCCAAGGTTGCTGCCACATCCAGCTCCATACGCAAGACTGTCAGAACCCCAACTGACTGAGGCGGAAGGCCTACCTAGAGGGAGTTCAAACTGCTGTTCCGTTAACCCACACAGTGGAACTCTTGGATAACACTGGGAAAGCGTGCCTTTCCAGGGTAGAGGGACACCGTGGAAGCCACGTCCTGCCCGAAGGGAGTTAACGTGGAGAATACACATGGACTGGCCGGTTAGGGGCAGTACAACATATGGAATGTTTCTGGGGTGGCTCCTGCCTGAGAAGGGGGAGACCACACCAGACAGTGATGGCAGAGCGGACTCTGCCAAGGGAAAGACACAGGCTCACCACAGGGAGCTGATCGTGGAAGAATACACATATGGGATCGCTGCAGGGATCACAACATATGGCGCCTAGCACAAGTTAAACAAGCATACGAGCACTAGGCCTGGCGAAGGGCTGTGGAGAAACTCTACAGGGTTCGCCAAATTGGGGAACTCGACTGGAGAAAAAAGCGCATGTATCCACTCCACGAGGAGGGGAGTGGCGCAGCAAGCCGACACTAGACTGGCAACTTCGGTGTTACCGACTGGTTGAAGCGAGCACATGGGAAGAAACCGGCTCAACACGTAGACTATAAAACCTAGTGAACGTGTTAGGTGTCACCCAGTCCGAAGCTCTACAGATAACTATCAACGAGGTGCCATGTGCCAGTGCCCAGGAAGAAGCGACGCTCATAGTGGAGTGGGCTCTCAACCCGAGCGGAAAGGCACGCTTACTACTATTTTAGTAGACACTATTTTAGACACCTACATTGTTCTTGCTCCGTCCATGCAATAACTGCATCCATGTTATATGAGCAGAGTTTTTTTTTTATTTACTTAAGCTGCTCAGTGCTCTGGTATTATCAATGGGATGACCCATTTCAAGAGTTGCCATAATTAAACTATGGCAGAATATGAGCATAGCTCACTTATATTCACTGAAATATTGAAACGTTAGCGATACTGATTCAAAACACGAGCGCCAGTCATTGAATGTCCAAGGGTGGTTTGAACGCCCCACTGTCGAACCGAACTGGAAGTTTTGATTGGTTTTGCACCCAAGTCAGACCTGTCTGTTATTGGCTGAAGCGCTTCAGAAATATCTGTTATTTGCTGAAACGCAGGGATCCACCGCAGTAGTTTGAAAAGTGTCTGTCAAATGTCAGCTCGCCCTGTTGCTCCATCGGCACCTTTGTCAAAGTACATGAAAAATGTAGCAAAGTTGAATACTTTAGTGTGGCGAACAGGACGGCCGAGGGACGAGAGAGAACGGTGCGAGGCCGGTGGTGCGATTGCTGATGAGCAACACATGTGAGGCACACCGGTCTCGCATCTCTCACGGAGGAGCGGAAGCATAAAGGAGGAGCGACGACGTTGATGATCGAGAGAGGAACAGGCCTGTATTTTAGTTGTTCTGTTTTTATTTTACTTTAGCCAGCAGTCGTCCGCGAGGGGCTGCTGGCAGTTTTGTTTATTTTCGGTAGCCAGCAGTCGTCCGCGAGGGGCTGCTGGCGGTATTTTCGTTTGTTTGTTTTATTTTAAATAAATTATATATTGATTGTTCGCCAGTTCCCGCCTCCTTCTTCCCTGAACATTGCTACACTGGTGCCGAAACCCGGGAAGAGGGAGGAACGCGCTGTCAGAGAGTCCTCGCCGATGTGGGGAATCCGCGGTGCCATCGAGCATGGTGCGCGAGTCGCCGCCGCTCGCCGTGGGCCGGAGCCTGCTGCCATCCGCCGAGCGAGGGGAGGAGCAGGGAGCGGGGGACTCGGGGCCAGGGACGCTCGAGGCGGTGCGCTGGAGTGAGTTGCCGGTGGGACGCTCGAGCTCGCTGCCGGCCGCCTGGGTATTGGAGGGGCGGCTGCCATCCGGGAGGGAGAGGAGGAGTCGCCGCCGCTCGCCGTGGGCCGGAGCCTGCTGCCGTCCACCAGTGAAGGGGAGGAGCAGGGAGCGGGGGACTCCTACCGTCTGCCCAAGGCACCCGAGGAGCCGTCGCCGTCCACCGGGCGGCGGAGGAGCGTCGAGCCGTCCACCGAGGGCTACCCAGCGTCACCGCCAGGCACCGCGGAGGAGAGCGCACAGCTGGTGGGGGACCAGATGGCAGCGCGTTGTGGGAACCGGACCAAGTTTTTTTTTTCCTCTCTTCCCTCTCTCGATCTGTCGCTCCTCATGCTTCCGTCTCCGTTTCCCTCGGTTTGTCTGTCCATACTCCCCAGGGATCGCCGCCGCCGGGGGGGGAGTAGGCACAGGCTCGTGGGTACCCCCCGGCCTGTGAGGGGCGATGGGGGTATGTGGCGAACAGGACGGCCGAGGGACGTGAGAGAACGGCGCGAGGCCGGTGGTGCGATAACACATGTGAGGCACACCGGTCTCGCATCTCTCACGGAGGAGCGGAAGCATAAAGGAGGAGCGACGACGTTGATGATCGAGAGAGGAACAGGCCTGTATTTTAGTTGTGTTTTGTTTTTGTATTTTATTTTAGCCAGCAGTCGTCCGCGAGGGGCTGCTGGGAGTTCCTTATGTTTATTTTCGGTAGCCAGCAGTCGTCCGCGAGGGGCTGCTGGTGGTATTTTGGTTGTTTGTTTTATTTTAAATAAATTATATTTTGATGGTTCGCCGGTTCCCGCCTCCTTCTTCCCTGAACATTGCTACATTTAGTTTATTCAACTCAAGTAAAAGTACCACAATTTCGTTATACTCAAGAAAGTAGAAAAAAAGGAAAAATCTACTCAAGTACTGTAACGAAAGTATTTGTAATAAGTTACTTTCCACCTCTGCCAGGGCAGCGAACGGATCTACCTGAGCGGTCCTGAAGCCGCTCCAAATCAGCTGGATCACCTGGGGATGGAGTCTCCATTCTCCCCGTAGCACCTGCTGCCGTGAGAGCTCGTCGGCTGCACAGTTGAGCAGGCCCAGAATATGAATGGCATGAAGCGACCTCATCTGCTTCTGACTCCAAATGAGGAGATGGCGGGTGAGTTGTGACATGCCGTGGGAGCGTAGACCACCCTGGCGGTTGATGTACGCAATGGTCGCAGTGAAACTGCATGCCCGTTGTACGTGGCCCCCCAGCCGGTGGCAGAGGCATCCGTGGTAACCACAACATGCCTGTAAACTTGTTCTAGGGGAACACCTGGCCGAAGAAATGAAGGGTCCGACCACAGGCTGAGAGTTTGGCGACAGTGTGGGATAATAGAAAACCGGCACGAGCCGCGCTGCCACGCCCATCTCGGGACTCGACCGTGGAGCCAGTGTTGAAGCGGCCTCATATGAAGCAATCAGAGCGGTGTCACCGCGGCTGCAGATGCCATATGCCCCAGGAGCCTCAGAAATAGTTTCAATGATGACGCTGTCTTGCGTCTGAGCAAGCTCATGCAGTCAAACACTGACTGGACGCGGGGCTTCGTGAGGCTCTCTCGCCTGCGCTAGAGTTAGCCAATCGTCGAGCTAGTTGAGAATGCGAACACCAAGCTCGCACATGGGAGCAATGGCCACTTCTGTGACTTTCGTGAAGACACGGGGCGACAGGGCCAGCCCAAAGGGTAAGACTTTGTACTGATATGCCCGTCATTCGAACGCAAAGCGGACAAACGGTCTGTGTCGAGGGAGAATCAAGACATGAGGTCGATAGCTGCAAACCAATCTTGGGGGGGGGCACTTAAAAATGTCTAAGATTGGTCGTAACCCACTGCCTTTCTTGGGTACAATGAAGTACGAGCTGTAGAAGCCGGTCTTCATATCGGCTGGAGGGACGAGGCTCGATTGTGTCCTTTCTCCGCCCGGCCCTCCGGGGGGTTCACCATCTCCTGAAGAGCAGTCTGATCCACCTATGGGTTGCTGTCTCAGGGTCGTTTGCACCTCCGCTTGCCACCTGGTTTGGCAGCGGCCTGGACAGGCGGGGTCGACTACCTATGGCTAGCTCCACGCTGTGGCCTGAGTGGAGGCTGATGTGCCAGCTTTGCGGGAGCGGAGGACGACGCAGGAGGTCAAGTGGACTCCATCTACTTCTGGGCAGCTGAGAACTGTTGGGCGAATAACCCATCCTGGGAGAAGGGGGAGTCAAGGAACCAATATTTATTGGTCTCCCTCATGTCCGCCAGGTTGAGCCAAAGGTGGTGTTCCTGGATCACCAAGGTGGACATCGCCTGACCATTGGAACGTGCAGTTTCCTTCATCGCCCAGAGGATGAGGTCGGTTGCCGCACAGAGCTCTCGGAGGAGCTCTAAGTCAGAACCACCCTTGAGCAAGTTAATGAGCATGTTAACCCTCTGAGGTCGGGTATCGCGCGGGCGCGATAGTCTTGCTTTTTTTCTTATCAGTGCAAAAGAAACTCAAAATACTCTGTTGATTTTGATCTTACATATAAGTCTTAGACATCATTCGATCCTGTTAAGTGTCTATTATTTTTCTGTATACTCACAATAAAAACAAATTGTTGTGCTTTTTGTCAAATAAAGAAAAACAAACATGATGCGAGTTTTGCCTTCTCTCTGTCAGTGCAGTCCATTCTGAATCGCGTCCGAAAATTAACTATAACTCCGCAAATACTTGTCATACAGGCACGAGAGATTTTTCTTTATGAAGCTTGAATTCTCTTCTTTTCAATGAAGTAATTTATATAAAAAACAAATATTCTCAGTTTATGTAATCTTTATGAAAAGAGAGTATGTCAGTATTTTCCCCCCCCAGCTCATTACACTTAATTACGCGTTAATCTGACACGCCCACGGAGGACGCGCGCTATTCAAACGCAATGATCTGAGGCAAGCCATGCAAACGGTTAACGCCCACATCAGCTGGATAAAACATCCAGTTTAATAAGAATCTTGTAGGCTACTTACCTCGTCTTGCTGCGCTGTTATCTTAATAATCCTGGAAAAGTTACCTCAGAAGTGCTCAGAATAAGGACCGCGGATTCAGCTGATGAAGTAAGTTATTTATTCTTAAGTGCTTTGTTCTAATCGCGTTATTGTATAGTGTACGTAAACTGCACAAAGACTGTTTAAATAAGAATTGCGTGTCTGTGTGTGAATGAATGAATGGCACAGACACGCGCGCGATGTTACCACAGCTGTCCATCGCATCTGTGCCGTTCATTCACTCTCGCTCCTACATTAATAAATGTTATTTTTACATGAACACATCCAAACTATATAGCCTACTGAGATTTCTTCTAATCGTGATATAGTGTCTGTAATGACAACATTTCGTTCACTAGTTTTGGATAGTTTATAAAGTTTTATAAAATAGACATCAAATAAGCTTTTGTTAGACAGTTTCTGCTCATATGTTAAATATATACTACTAGTAGGCTATGTTTTGTCACAAATAAACTAATCAACTGTTATAGTGTTTGTTCTAATGCAAGCTATATCAAAATAATGAATCCTTAACTTTGAAATACCTATGATAATAAAATGTGTTGGCCTACTTTAAAAAATAATACTTTATAAGACATATATGGAAAAAGAAAATTTTCTTTTCAAGATGTTTTGAACCAATTCTGTAGAATGGCCCAACATGTACATTTATGTTGCTCACATATTATGGTAGCCCTGTTTGTGCTATATAGAGTGAATTTACACATTTGCCATTAACACGTTTATAAATAACTGAAAAAAACACAAATGTAAGGGCATGTCAGAACATCCCAATGGCCCCAAAAACACCTCAGACCCCAGAGGGTTAATGAGCGCCTGGGCCAGGTGGACCTGCAGGAGCGCCATGGCATGGAGGGCGGAAGCAGCCTGTCCACTGACTCCATAAGCCTTGACCATTAGACCGGACGAAAACTTGGCGATTACCCTGCCAAGAGGTAGCGGACACCGGACACAGTTGCATCGCGACGGCACACTTTAGCTTTTTTTTGGACTGCATTTATATAGCGCTTTCACAGACCCAATGGCCACCAAAGCGTTTTACATTTTGCCTCACATTCACCCATTCACACACCGACGGCGGTGTCAGCCATGCAAGGCGCCATCCAGCTCATAGGGAGCAGACGGGGTAAGGTGTCTTACTCATGGACACCTCGACACTTGGTCAGGTGGAACCGGGGATTGAACCACCAACCTTTCTTGGTTTGTAGACAACCTACATGAACCACTGAGCCACTGCCACCGCCCCTGCTCCGCCATCGAGGATGATTAGGAGGGAGGAGCCACTAGGGCAGCTTCTGGCGCTATACGGCCCCATCCACTTTCTAGTGAGCTCCTCATGCACCTCTGGGAAGAATGGCACTGAGCCGGTGCGCTGAGAACCAGCATGTCCCGCCCCAGGAAACCAATCATCCACCAATGGTGGAGGGTTCCACACAAGCCTGTCAATCTTGGCGGCCCGGGATAGCATAGCCGCCATCCATTCTGGATCAGACTCGGGCAACATTACGAAGGGGGTAACACAGCCGAATCTTCATCTCCAAAGGACTGAAGCTCCCCCTCCGATTGTAGATTTTATTGCATTTTACAAAAATGTCCTAACTTTTCTGGAAATGGGACATTTTCTTGGTCACTCTGGGGCCTAGTCCACACTTAAAAGTTTTTCCACCTTTGTTTTAAAATGACCAACAGGTGTCAATATAACCCTAACCATAAAGCCATGTTGACCAATCAGAAGCCTGAAAAAGGTTTATTACTGGTTCTGGTAGGCTAACAAGTTGTCATAAGTAGTGACCTGCATAGTATTGCATTCTGACGCCGCAATGTAATGGGAGAACTGTGCATGTATCTGTTTACATGTTATAAGTATGTTATAAGCCCTGTTACCACCGTTATTAGCAACAATATTTTGGCTGCGGCCGCCATTGCACAGACTCGCCTCATGTACACAAAGGAGATAGCGGGTCACAATGTGATGTCAAACAAAGGATATAACTGCACTCACTCCGACGTCACAAGCCAAAATCTCCGGTTTCACCATCTACATGAAAACACTGCAACCGTAATTTCTAAAAATCTTCACCCTGGCAGGAGTTTTTAAAAAAAGATCGGATTCAGTGGTCGGATACTGCGTTTGCGTGTGGACGAACAGCCAAACCTCATAGACAAATCTGTAGTTTTGAAAATACCTGTGTTCGTGTGGACAGGGCCTGGTTCTGCAGCGGACTTCCAGGCCTCCTGTTTCCATGGTTACTTATGATTTGCACCTGTGTCTCATTTAGCTTCATCCTTTGTTCCCTGTATATGTAGCCCTTAGTTGTTTGTCCCAATTGACGGTTATGGTTAATGTGTGTTGGTAATCTCCTGAAGATTCTTCTGTGCACTTTGGTTTTATGAATTAAAGACCATAATAACACTGTAAAAAAAGTGAAGTGTTTTGGAAACTGACAATTACATATTGGCTCAATAAATGACTTCCAAATAATTATCCCACTGCAAAAGATGCACTGTACTAATCATAGCTTATGGTCTTCACATAAAAATGTATATTCACCGAAAACATTTAATTGTGGTCAGTCAATCTATTAAGTCGAAGACCGAAACAAACATTCCCAAGAGAATACAAATATTCATCGTCACAAGTTTCAAAATGTTATGGTGAGTATTGAGCACTGAAATTATTAACCAAAGTTTTGCTTTAAGACCCAGTATAAAGTTTAAAAGGCATTTTGTAGAATCACAAGTTCATGCATTCATTGGTTTCATGATAATGTTTTCGCGGTTTCCACATAATTATATGATGGTAGCGAATAGTTTTATTTTCCTCATGTCATACATGTATAAAATACTGTTTGATTAACTTCTGAGAATTTATGTGTGATGTTTGTGCCATGCGACCGCTAAACACAAAAATGGGCAAAAAATATATTGGTAGAAATTATATTTATGTAAATATATTTGAGCAAATATGTATTTTTTTTTATATTTATACTTTTTTATTTTTTGTTACATTAAAGTTGACATTATTGACTTTTAATATCAAACACAAATATCAATCAAGCTCATGATTTTCTTATTCATCCATTCATCTTTTTATTGTTCGTGTCAGTAACTTTAAGCAGTCCTAAAAAGCTGCATATTTACATAATGCGAAATAAACAATAGAGCAAAATCCATATCAACTGACACAAGTCTCATACTCATATATATTTAAGTAACTTCTGTTCTGTAACTTGCCATATGTGATGCAGGGGAACTTTGTAATTAATGTTAGTTTTTATTTGCAGGTTTTTAACCTATTTTGCTTTGTAAAATTTTCTTCACATCAAGACATCCTGATATACAGAAGACTTCTTTGAATATCTTCAGTTTTTTTTTTAAATAAGGTATTTTCACCAAAAATACTGTTGGAACTGATTTGTTAATAAAGTTATGTGATAAAATGTCAACCCTGTTGTCTGTTCTGCTTTTTTTTTTTTTGTGAATGAATTGTCATTCTGAGTAGTTCGAGTTTGGGTTGCACAATGCTTGTGACAAAACCATTACCCTTTTTACCTTATGAAGATGTCTGTCATTCAAGTGTGAAGAGAGACTTTTTTTTCAAATTAATTTTCTTTGCCCTACCTGCTTGTGAGCACAGAGCGCCACTGCTAGGGCTGTCAGGATCAGAGCTCTACTGATTACTTCCACTTTGTCACCTTCATCAGCAAATGATTCTGGCGTACACTCACATCCTGATTTTTCCACATCAATATGTGTGCTGTGAAAAAAAAAATGTAGAAAGAAAATAAATAATAAAAAGCAACTTTAAACTCTCTCTCCCTCTATTGCTTTTGAGCCATGTTTTCCCAGAGGAAAATTATATTGCTCAGTGGTTGAGTTTCCAAAGCAAAGGAGACTCCTATATCTCTCATTTTAGTATCAACAATATTTCAGACGATTCCTCTAAAATAATAGAAATAAAAGTAGACACAAATGAGACATGAGAAATATCTGAGAGAAAAGGAGTAAAAACTGAGAACGTGTTGGATGAAACATTGTACGCCTTTATTGTCTTGCAGTAATCTCTTTCTTGCAGGAATCCGGAGACTCAATCAAAAGTCTTCCTTTGATGGTAACACTTTATAATAACTGCACACTATTAATCATTAGTTAAGCATGAGTAAACAGTCAATTCATCATTTATAAAGCATTAATAGACGTTAATAAGAAGTTCATAAATACAGCTATAAATGCTTTTTTCTTGATTTATAAGCATATCTATAATGTGTTTAATAAATGTATTTTCATACTTTAATGATCAATTTATAATTTCTAAATGAAGTATTACATTATTTATAAACCAGTTATTTAAGAGTTGTCAGTGGTTCATAAGATTACTTAGAAAGTGTAAGTGATTAATAAACTATTTAAATGTACATTCATACATCTTATTATTCAGACATATAGTAACAGTTACTTGTTTAACTTGCCAGTTGCTTTATTAACATGTATTTATACTGTAATTCAGGGTTAATTTGGGTAGTTATAAAGCATTTAGTCTTGGTTAGTTAAGTATTTTTGTGAGCTCATCTAAAGTGAGGACTATTTATGCCTTGTAAAGCATTTACAAAGGAGATTTAAAGGCTGTTAATATTTCTTTGTTCTGTATCACTGAGTTGTGTTTGTTTAATTTTTTTGTAAATGCTTTAAAATGCATGAATAGTCTTCACTTTAGATGAGCTCACAAAAATATTTAACTGACCACTACTAAATGCTTTATAACTACCTGAATGTACTCCATTTACTTACACTTTCTAAGTGATCTTATGAATCACTGACAACTCTTAAATAACTGGTTTGTAAATAATACTATACTTCATTTAGAATTTATTAATTGATCATTAACATAGTATGAAATTACAATTATTAAACACATTATAGATATGCTTATAAATCAAGAAAAAAACATTTATAGCTGTATTTATAAACTGCTTATTAATGTCTATTAATGCTTTATAAATGACGAATTAACTGTTTACTCATGCTTAACTAATGATTAATAGTGTGCAGATATTATAAAGTGTTACCGAAACGTTTTAAATGTATAAGAGATCTCATTTCTGATTTTTCTTTCCTCTGGGTTGGCTTTTCCTTAGACACTTTTTCCTTCTGTCATCTCATCACTTTCTATGGGGAAAATAATATTTGTGTCTCAAAATCAAGGCTGTACAAATGAAGACCCTTCCTTGACTCTATGGTATCCATATTGCCAAATTACTTCAGCCAAATGGCCTATTGCATCTTTGAAGCAAAGTGTTTGTCTTTTTCTTGAGCAGACGGTTGACCCTCTTTACAGGTTCATCAGATGCCGGTTAGTAGAGAAGACCGATGGTGGCGAATATTCCTTCCTTCCAGAAAAACAGAGAAATCAGCAGACGGAAACTGAGCACCGTTATCAGCAACTATACTTTATGGTGGCTGAAGACTGATGACATCACGGTCTTTAAAGAAGACCACCAAGCACCTCATCTTAGAGGAGTGAGAAGTAAGGAAGGGAGGAGAAAGAACTGCATCCTGAGAACTGCATCTTTCGGGGAACTCCCTTCTTCGAGGGAACTTCGACCTTTGACTGGACTCTTCTCTCTCCTTCGATCCGATGTAACCATCATACTCGTGATCCCCCGCCCTGGGGGATCTTTCCTCTTCTTTTCTTTTGCTTAAGTTTGTTTTTCCTTTGTTCATTTCCCCAGAAATGAACTTAGTCTGAATTATTTATTTGGTAATTTACGTCAAAAACCTTTAAGCCTTCTTTGAAACTGCGCGCTCCAGACCGCAGCAAACCACGTGACGCTCCAACGGAACACACAAAGACCAGCAGCTCACACACGCCGCAGGGCTCAGACACATGAGAACTATATGCAGGTATATTTGAGTTACCAAGATTTTAGAGCATTAAGACTAAGTGAATTTTGCCAAACTGTGATCCTACGGATCTCTCTCTCCCCCTCTCTCTCTCTCTCTCTCTCTCTCTCTCTCTCTCTCTCTCTTCCCAACTCTCTCTCCCTCTCATTTTTATCCTCCTCTCTCATCCTATTTTAATTCGTGTTTGTAATGTTTTTCGTTTTGTTTGTTTCGGGTGAATATACACATATTCTGTGTGAATTGTAGTTCGATGTATTATTAGTCCAACTATTAAAACCATTATATTCTTGATTGCCTTCTGTCTAAAATGCTCATTTTACAAAGTCAATGAGATCTCGATCCTAGCTACAAAGCTTTCATTATTGACTACGTTGCGTAGTCTAATTTTATAAACACAGGAAAATTAATGTTCACGGCCAGAAAATGGATATTTCTTGGAGTTTATAAGAAGCGATAACTTTGTTGAGAAGTTGATAAGTTAATCTTGCGGCCGTTTGCTGGACAAACAGTTCGATAGCTAAATTAACTCCATTAAAGGTTATCTCATATAATCGATCTGAAAATGGACCATTGACATATGAATGAGGAATTATAATTCGTTGTGATTGATCATTCGTGTGTACAATCAATCTATTTTCAACTTCAATAATTTAACTGTAATATGCAATATATTAATCATATTCATGATTAATTATTAAAATTCCCTATATATAATTTGAGCTAATTTAATGTAAAACTAAATGTTGTTACAGTTTGGTGGAGAATGCGGGCATTTCAAACTTTAAACTTTTATGAGCAATCCAGTTTCAATCTGTGTATATGGTTATTAATTTTTTTTTGCGCGCTATGAAATTATGAAATTGTGAGATAAGTCGCAACGCGAACTCACTCAACCGACTGAGGCAAAAAGCCGAAGCCAGTAACGTTACATTATTAACAAATGGCTAAAAATATGCCTAGACAATTGTTAGCACTGTTAAATGCTAAGACTGCAGTACTTTAATATTACAAATGTCCTGTTAAGAGATGAAGAAATACCTCTGCAGTTGATACATTTCTAACATTTGTTTTAAATCGCTGTGAATGAAGAATTCTCACGTGCGTATTACCGGTTTGAATAAATATGTTTTTAAGCGAGACTCCTTTTAAACATAGGCCTTGCATGCAAATACCGTTATTGAATTCGGGGTTAACCCAGTGATATTCAACAAAAACGATAAACTCCTGGTCAAAAAAATTGGCGTAGCTACCCAATTGAAGATCTAATACATTTAAATCATAAGTGCTATTGTGAAAAATGTTTATTGGAGTTCGAACCAACAGACGAAAATTCCTGTTGTCCACATTTGTGTATGTGCGGTGAAGAAATCCCGCCATATACTCTTGGGCAGTATAGCATCAAAAGATCCGCAGAGATCTGAATTGTATACTTGTGATTTATTCCAGAAAATCAGTGCGTGACGCGAACTGAAAGCTCTTAGCTTTTGAATCACATTAAAAAGTGGTTGTAATTCCGCTGACTAAACACTAGAGGGCGTTTAGAAGTCTCAAATTACGCCCCGCCTTCTGACTTCGGCATGCATGAGCGCAATTACGCGAGGGCCGTTTCAGATAATGCTATCTTACTGCTAAAAGTCCACCACCTAGTGGCTGCCTTCTAAGTCGGCTCACTCAACTCTCCTTTTCTCTCTTTTCAAATTCTGTTTTGAATTGCCTATCTCTACTTTTCTCTTTTGATTGTTTTATAGTTATTGATGATACTTTGCTGTTATCGTTAATTATTATAAAATATTATCCTGATTTTTCAATTCCCTTACACGCTTAATTAAATTTGGTTTTAAACCAGTTTGAATTTAAATTTATATCTGTTTGCCTGTCAGTCACTGATACCCACTTAGAGGGACACGCACCCTTGTGGCATCCCCTGCTAAGACGGTGTATCACTTTTTCCTCCTTTCATTCTGTTTTGAAGTGGTATATTTCCAGTTTTTCATTGGCTTTATTTTATTTATCACTGATACCTTACAGTAATTGTGATCATCATCAGATATAATTTTGATCTTTACTTTTCTTACACTTATTCAAATTTGCTTTGAAACAAACAAATTTCGAATTTAAATTTGAATTAAGTTTCTCAGTTCATTTTTTTTTAATTTATTCTTTGTATTGATACTTCATCACAACTGTATCCTTACTAGATTAGATGTTACTTAACATCTCTTTATACACTTATTTAAGTTGAGTTTAAAACAGTTTGAATTGCAATTTAAATTAAGCTGTCTTTTCAACCAGGTTGACCACTGAGAGGAAGTACGCCCCCTTGTGGCACAAACCCGCTACTACAGCTTGCCTCCTCCTGTGCCATCCTGCTTTACTTATTGATATCTCTTCTTTTGGGGATTAGGTGATTCTGATAATTAACATTTTCATAATTCCCTTTTGTTTTTACCATTATTTAGTAAAGCCTTTGCTTTTTATTTTCTACATAAGTACTCAATTTGGTTTAGACAAAGAAAGCCTTAATTCACTTTAAGTTTCACTTGTTCTTCATCCTGTTTTGTATTCATAGGTAGAACACTCTCTTATGCTGTGGTGGTTTGACAGTCATCCCTGGTTGGTTTCCAGCGAGCGGGGTCGTCTGACCGGCGTTACCGACGCCTGCCGTGCGTGAGTCTCGGACCTATTCTGTTTCTTTCCATTGGTGCGGCACGCAATAAGACTCAGCAATTTGGCACTCCAAAGGGAAGTCAACCACACTAGTCGACACACAAGGCAATTTTGGAATAATTACTCAAACCAAGGCCCGAAGAGGGGCCACTCTTTTTGAGGGTTCTGGGGAAAATCCACTTTGCTGTGCCGTCTGGCAAGTTGACACCTTGGTATTGCCGGTTGTGATTAAAGTCAAGTTGTTTGAGAGGGCGCACCTTGGTACAGATGAACGGATGGGCCCGGGGACACTGCGGTCGAGTGTTTAGGGACGACGGAAAGATTGACCGCGACGCTGGCTCCGACCAGAGAGGACCTCAATTCACCCCAGGCAAGCTAACATAAGGTAAAACCCATCCACTTAGTATAGGCCACAGAATATTAGATATTCCCCCGGTCATTTAAGTGTTTGGCCCATCCCCTTTTCTCCAAGCCACACATAGCAGGCTCAGGCCTCCTTATGCCCTCTAACACTTCCTGTGTTATTATTCACTCCATTTCATTGCAGACCTATTCACTTTTATTGTTTCATTTTACTTCAATCTTTCCCATCTTGCTATTTTTCTTTTCTGTTGTGATCTGTTCCTTTCAGTTCACCTAGAGACAGAACCTACGAGAGACATCAAGGAAAGCTAAATAACAGGTTGACAACCAAGCCGTTAGCGTCAACAGATGACCCACTAGGCTACCGCCCTGTCAAAATCTTTATTTAGGCCCCACGCTGACCTACGCAAATTGTCCCTACATAACTCTAACTGCCTGCATCAGTTAGCCGAAATTCTTGTAGACGGCATCGCCCGTATTAGTATTATAGCTCGTAAACGAACTTGCATTGGTCTCTTTGTGTGTGCTGTGTTCCTCTCGCCCACAGTGAGCCAGTATGTTCCGGTCTTTCAGCCCCGCAGTCCACTGGGACAACCTCGAGACATGGCTGAAAGCCATGACGACTACCTTCCTGCCCAAGGTCGCCAGTGACTCAGAGCCCCCGAGCCAAGAGCAGCTGGACGCCGACTTGGACAAGCTGACGGCTCACGAACCGAGTCAAAGCTACAACGACAAAGACTGGGCCCGAGACGTCGGAAACCTCGCTCACAAGCTCATTGCACAAGCACGTCTCCACGAAAGGAGCCGCATCGCCCTGGAGCATGAAGTAGCAACGCTAACGATGCAAGCGGAGGAGGCCCAGATCCACAGTCGTCTAGAACAACTACTCCTCGAAACCAAGGAAGAGGATGACACCGACCCCGAGCTATAGAAGGAAGTGGAAAGACTTCAAACTGCCCTGTCTGATCTTCGTATACACACAGACCGAAAAGAGCAGTCAGAGAAAGGAACCAGAGAGGAACTCAACAAGAAACTCAGAAAAGGTGAAGCTCTCCTTGCAAGAGCAGAGACTGAACTAAAAGAAAGAGACACTAAAGCCAAGGCCTGCGAAAAACACTTGCAAGCGGCCCAAGCTAAAATCCACGAGCTTGTTCAGCAGAGACACGATCTCAAAGACGAACTTGACATTGTTCACAGAGAGCTGAAACACTCATATAGACTGCAGAGTGACAGGGAAGGGGAAACACACACCACAAAGTTTCTCCTGACCAACCGGTCCGCACCTTTCAGCCAACAACCCAGAGCTGAAAAGAAGGGCGAAAGCCCGCTGTTCAAAACACCACCAGCCAGCCCACAAGAATCCCCGTCAGCAGCGAGGGGGGGAGAGCCTTTCCAAAGAACCCCTGCCACTAACCACGGCATGGCTTCCAAAGAACTTGACAAGCTGGCTAGAAACATCCCGACGTTCACTCCGAACTCTGCAGGAGGCCACAATGTGCACGCATACCTGCAAGACATTGACTTTCACTTACAAACTGTTACCAACGCGACCGTATGGAACAGATTGTACCTGCTAAGAATTACTTCCAGTCATGAGGTGCGCAGCTTCCTGGACCGTCAACCAGAGACTATCAAAACGGACTACCAGCAGCTGCAACAAGCTTTGATCCGTGAATTCTCTGATCCAGAATCAGACCAAGGGTTATTCACCGCCATGGACCTCAAGCAGGCCCGACTTGAAACCCCACAGACCTACTACAGCCGACTCCGACAAGCCTACTTCGGAGCACGGAACCAGCCAGGTATGGAAGAGGATGTCAATTTCAGAACTCTGTTCCTTCGAAATCTGCATCCCACAGTGAGTCATTACTTAGGCATCCTGGCCTGTCCCCGTAGGATGTCTACCCAACAGCTACGAGACTTGGCCCACAAAGCTCACATTAAGCAAAAGACTGTGTACGAAAAGACTTTTAAAGACCCCACAATCTACTCTGTCTCTGAACACTATTCAGAGCTGCCTCTAGAGGGCGCCCCACAACACTACAGCCCTTTTTACAGAGAGTCAAGACCGTTCCAGGCCAGCAGAAGGCAGCACAGCCGTGACGGTGCTCGTCCAAGGCACCAGAGCGAGCGCTCTGAAAGATTCTGGGAAGCCAGCCGGCGACCCAGAAATAGCCAACCCCCATCACCAAGAGACACGCCCAGACAGCCCGGAGCGGTACCCCTCTCAACATGCCACTGGTAAGCACAAGTCTGAGCACACATCAGATAAAGACAGTGCAGCCACGTCAGAGACGGCAGAGATCCTGGAGGTGCTGAAAGAGCTTCTTCACATGAGATCTCACAAGAGACACAAGAGGGACGACCCAGACATCCTATGTCTAAGCGTAAGGACTGAAACAGGCACCCAGAACACTGCTCATCAGCATCAGACCACAGAGCTAACTGTCACACCACAAAGTGACAGCATCACCCAGCCACCACAGCTGACAGCTGCACAGCCTAAGCATGACAGCACAGTTTCCCACGACTGGGTCCAACATCACAAAGACCCAGGAAATGCTGCTTTGTCTACCTGCCTCCACAGCGAACAACACGAGACCGGCCCTAACCGCCCATCGATCACCACACCAACCCGGACGCCAAAGCTCCTGGGGAACCTGATCGAAAAGGGGGTGGCCCGGAAACCCTACCTAGCCATCACTTTGGAAAATGACGTGAGACTTGAAGCAATGGTAGACACCGGCGCAGACCTTACTTTGATATCAGCTGAACTTTTTGGAAAACTCAGAGCTAAAGCTATGAGACAAGATCGAACTCTTACATCCGAATCGTGTGAGCTGAATGTGCAGTCATACAGCCAGAACGACATCCAGCTCGAACAGGTAGCTCCCATTCACCTGACAATTGGTCCTTTGAGTCCTACCCACCCGGTGTACATCTCACAAATGGACACGTACCCCTTTCTGATTGGCAAAGACCTGCTAGACTGCACTGAGCTTTTATTAGACTTATAAACACCTGACCGTCTGGGCCCAAGTTCAAGAACCCCGCCCCCTCCGGTCACAGAGGTCACGAGAACTACAACAAAGCCAGACTCCAAAATCACAGAGTTCCCCGGAACTCCAGCAGCCATCCATGGGTACACAGCCTCAGCACCAAGACAAGGTTCAAGTTCGCTACCCTGCACCTTCCAGCTCGCCAATGACCACGCAATGCCCACTCAACGATGCGTGACCTAATGCAGAAGGCCTCTTCTGAAAGAAGTCCTAAAACCCCACTGATTTTGAACTGAAAAACCAAAAGACACTGCAAGAACACAGTGCAAGACTCTGCTAAAAGGGTCCCTGATCAGCATAGGACATAGAACTTTTAAAAGTAGATGAAAATGTGTGCTCAAAGAGTTGCAAGACTCTGCATTCGTAAAATTAGAATTTTACTGATTTAAAAGAATCTTAAATGGACGTGTTATTCTCAACGGCCAACAGACTATGCACAACTCTTTTGAAACAAACAGTTTCTAGATGCTGGTTGAATTGGCACTGCTAAACATTAGGTTTCCTGACAATGGAGGGTTACAAGAAACACTAGCTCCAAATAGGGCATACGTCACCTTACCGCCAGAGTGTAGGAAAACCACCTCAGCCTTAAACTACTGTTAACCTACAGGCGTGCATTTGATCTTTGCGATCCAACTAGAACACAACGTGCAATACGCATTTTTTGATCGCTGGCTTGTCTAAATGCAGATAAAACGATAGCTGGAATTGAAATCTCTACTTTAAGTGAAATAGTCTTAGATTTCCAACTAATATCAGTAAGTTCAGCCGTAAAGCGTAAGTCTGTGTGACAAAGGAATCTCATTTCAGCAGCCTCTAATCTGTACCGATATCTATTCTGCTTTGGTTAAAAAGAAATCCAAATTGCAGTATGACTAAACCTGTGTCTGAAAAAGAAAGCTCAGGACAGAATTATATATATATATGTAGACCTGGGTGATGCTCCCCTTTCTACAATGTAAAGGCTTTACAAGTTATTGTTAGATTGATGTAATTCACCTAAATTTTAGCTGCATCTACAAGCAGTGAGCTACCTAGCGATCAAAACTGTTTACTCGCTGAAAAGTCAGCATTTATGCATGAGAGGGACGTAACTATAGATGCTTAGACAACCTTTGACTTACAGCAAATCTATTTCCTTACTCGGTAAACAAATAGAATAAGTTGTGTAAAGTAAAGAGAAGAGTTACATGAGTAAAATCAGCAAATGCCAAAACACAGTCGCATTTTACTTAATGTAACATCAAGTTCTCGAAAGACTTCAAGTATAGGCGCCCCCTTTTAACCCGTTAAAAGGTGCAGACATTTTTCAGGGACTGTTGAATTGTTCTGACATGCTCTAGTTCCCATGACAACAACTTGTCACAGGAAGTGCTAACTTGTGACGTCACCTTGTAAACAAACCAGCCTAGGTGGCTAAGCTACCCTAACCTAGTATCCATCTACCTTAGGCTAAGCTAACTTAACCTAACATCCTTCCAGCCTTAAGCTAAGCTAGCCTAACCTAGCATCCATCCAACTTAGGCTAAGCTAACCTAACATAGCATCCATCCAGCGTAGGCTAAGCTAAATAATAACTTCCACAGTTAGAAGTTAGCATAATTTACTTGAACCCTTAATCACCGTTGTGTTTTCACAGTGCAAAGTATTCTAGAATACTTTCCTTAACACCAGTTAGGATTTCTAATTCACTTTCCGTGTTTGCAACTCTTCTTAGCTAAAGTTCACCTTCACTAGTTTAGGCATAGTCCTTGCTAACCGTCGAAGGCTAACTTTGCAGATGCCCTGTTAATTAAACTTAAGTTTGACTACATGTAAACTGTGTAGCTAGAGAAGAATTCATATAGCAATAGGAATTTTCATCGGCATGTGACTAATCCTTTGATGGGACACACACGGTGTGGTCTTGAACATGCAACCGCGGTTACCAACTTTGGAGTGTTGGTCCAGGAAAATCCAAAGTTTAATCACTAATGCCACTGATTATTCTCGCCTTCAGATCATTTCCGTTGTTTTGATCACTTTATTCCTTTTTGCTTTTAATTTTAATTTGTTTTTGTTCTTTGTTAACTCTTTCATTTCTTTGACTTTGATAATAATAGCAGTCAGCTATTCCCTTGGCTATTCAGTCATCTATATGATTTAATTTCATTTCCTCTCTTGTTCAAATGTGGTTCCATTCCCCATAGGGCCCAGAAAGGAAACAGAGACACCCTTATTTGTTATTTTGGCGTAGTTTCAACCAGTGTACTCATTTTGTGACCCTGCAACACAAGTAATTTCAACAATTTACTAGGGCACAACTATGGTCCAGAGGATTGATAATAAGCATAATTCAAATAAGAAAGCTGTCCTTTTCCCCCATCATTCACTTCGTCAAGCCGTAGTGAACCACTAGTTCAGTCCAGAGAAATAATTTAGTCAAAAGAACCATCTTAAGTCATTTATTTCATCTCGGCTATGCCCCTTCCAGGAAATACTCTCGGAACCACATACATCTTAGCCTCCTAACATCCACAGCTAAGATAAGATACAAGACACATTTCACTAGCTAGCTACACATGAAACACCTAGCTTTATGCTACAGACCTAGCGAACCAGTTAAACCGTGGTTCTGAACTTTTAGGGTAATGCATGCGTCTCTCACCACAAGTATGACAAAATGTCACAGAGCCCCTGCTTCACCTGACCTTAACCTTCCAGCTTACCAAAGACTATGACAAAACAATGGACAATATGAGAAACCACCTCTCAGACCCCTCCAACCACCCAAGCACCCCGTCTGCAACCACCGATAACCGGTGCCGCAGACAACTGCAGGTCACCAAACACATGATGCGTGCACAGGACAACATTCTACGTTATGCACCTGATGCCATCACAGCGCCAAGGCTTGTGGTGCCACAATGCAGAAGGGGGGTCATGCCAATGTATGCCCATGACGCATCACGTGCTGCACACCGCAGCACCAGAGCCACTTACGAGACACCGAAGCAAGTGACACACCGTTGTCCTTGAAGCGAAAAGACTGTCCTAGCCAACCAAGGACGACACTCGCTCAAATTTTTCCTACCTTTCTCTCTCTTCTTTTTGCCTTTACCAGGATGCTGCCGTGGTTTGTCATTCTGAGCCTTCGGCCAACCAGAGGGCAGCCGCAAACGGACAGCATCTCACCGGGTCCGGCATCAGGCATCGTCCTAACAGAACAAATGGGACTCCTGATAACCAACTGCCGCACACACACCCAGAAAGTGTATGTTCAACTGGACCCCCGCAACGTGTACCTAAAACCCTACCCCAGCACAGTAGCCCAATTCAGCTGGGCCAGTGCCCGATGGACAGAGGACTCCCTCGCTCGCGCTGAGGCCAATGTTGAGCACATGCTCAACCAACTTGATAAAAGGACTGTCACACAAGCGGACTTAAGTGGACACAACCGCCGTTCCAAACGGATCCTGGGAGCTTTGCTCAGAGCCGCCGCTGCTGTCGGAACTCTGTTCAACGTTGACATGTCCAGTGTCAACGCAGTGAACCTAGCCACCGTGAGACGGCATGTGACTGAAATTCAAACTGAGATCCCACTGCTAAAAGAGCAACTTACGACACAGAGTGCCTCCCTGCAATCACCCACAAGACATTTAAGGGAACAGTGGTAATTCTCAACACTCACAGCGTTCTGCTGAACCAGACAGTGAACTCCATGAAACAGCTATTTACTGTCTCCCAGAATGACTTTGCTCAAACTCAGCTGGTCACAGCCCTGATGACAGACCTGCTGCGGGAGGTGAGCTCCTCCATTGACAGCCTAGCCATGGGTAGAATTCCACCGTACCTGATACCCTTAAGCCTGGTGCAAACCATGCTGGCTTCTGCCATCACCACGCCAACTGACCCTCTACAAACACACCTTACCTACTCTCTGGGTAGCGCCATCCCACTCCGCGTCGACTCCGAGCAGAGGAAAGTGGGTTTTCTCCTGAACCTACCCATCATAGAGTCAAGCCGACTCTACCAAGTAAAAGACATTGTCAAGGTCGGATCTTTGAAAAGTGACACTCACATCAAGATTCGCACTCCAGACGTGGTGGCCTACCACGACAGCAACACACAGCTGTACCTGGCCCGAACCTGCACATGTGCACCTTGACTAAAGACATTCATTACCTCTGCCCTAACAGACCCTTCCTCAGAGACAACACTGACGGAATCTGCAGGCTGCAGATCGGCGACACCCGCTGCCCTGCCGAAGCAAAGCCTCGCACTCAAGGCATCGAGACCCAAGCAGAGATTGTAGGTGACAGGTGGCTCGCTAACACTCCTGTGCGCACAGCTGCACTCACTGCACCATCCTTAACCTGGACGACCTAGCCCTGTACCACCTTCCGAGTGAAGAATACCAATCCGAACTGGAAATCACATCCTTCTTCAAGAACCACAATTTCACCCTAAATCCAGAACTGGAAAAATAGATCATCGACATCGCTCCCCTTGACACAGCCCTCCAAGCATTGTCCAGATTGCCCATCCTGAACACTTCACCTGTTGTTCAAGCATGGACCACCGCTGACACGGCACTTTGCATTTCGACGATCATCGGCCACACCCTAACCCTGGGTTTGGCCTACGTCCTGTACCGACGACTCAACGAGATGAGAGCCTCAACAGCCAGGCTCACCCAAGCCATGTCCGGAGGGTTCAGTAGGGGCCCTCGGAAAGAAGACTCCCCGCTAGAGAACGCGGAAAACCTCATAGAGCTGAGCCCTCAGCCCTAACCATCATCTGCAGCATCCAACCTCCATGATTTACCTGCCACCTGACCAATGCGGTCGTGATGGTTCAACGAGGCCCACCCACACGGGTCCTGCCGAACCATCAAGGGGGGAATGTAGCAATAATCAGATGATCAACGCAATCATGTGGTTTTAATCAACTAAGTCTCTAATTAAGTAAACACTCCTCCATTCTTCAGATTGTGAAAGAAACAGATGTCATGGGACTTTTTAAGTTACTGATTCACACACAAGCAAATGGCGATGGGACTTAATTAAATGACCGATGCCAGAAGTGCCCCCGCGGCGTTTTTCGCTGATAAGTAATCACAGGGTCCTCTGTCTTACCACATGTGACTCAACAGGGGCGCCTCTCTGGCCGGAGATCCCGTGGTGTCCCCTCTGCAGGACACCTCACAAACACAGACAACCTTGTGTAATGAACCACACTGGTCATTGTAATCCAGACTTAAAAACTCATCAATTCAAAGAATACACACACACATATCATTGCCCGGGAGGGGGGTGAGCAAAAGT
Source organism: Meda fulgida (assembly GCA_030578275.1). Taxonomy (NCBI): domain Eukaryota; kingdom Metazoa; phylum Chordata; class Actinopteri; order Cypriniformes; family Leuciscidae; genus Meda; species Meda fulgida. The sequence goes on from CM060616.1 coordinate 17,053,517, forward strand.
TCACCACATCTTCACCAACGAATGACCCAGCCACGTCCACAGTACACACACACACAAGAACTTTTCTCCAATCTCCTCAATTGAGAGACTTGTACTTTGATATATTCGATATGTTTTTATGTTTGCCCATGTTCCATTGGGGTTAGATGTGATCGTATTATAATTCTAAATGAACAGAGGTGCTTTTAGATGCATTTTTAATGTAACTGTGTTTTCCTATAATGTTTGTATGTCGTTCTTCACACCTTTAGAATCCTCTTGATCTGACCAAACCATATATATATGGGTGCAAACGGTAAAATGTATGTTACTATGTTTTATCATCTCTGGAGTAAAATTGAACGCATTTTTACATCACGGTCATGAAACATGCAAAGTCGATCTCGAGGGAACAAAGGCACACTTTCCTCCCAGCTGATTGGTGCATTCACGCCAGAGGAGGCGTAAACAGAAGTGTCTTTAAAGAAGACCACCAAGCACCTCATCTTAGAGGAGTGAGAAGTAAGGAAGGGAGGAGAAAGAACTGCATCCTGAGAACTGCATCTTTGGGGGAACACCCTTCTTCGAGGGAACTTTGACCTTTGACTGGACTCTTCTCTCTCCTTCGATCCGATGTAACCATCATACTCGTGATCCCCCGCCCTGGGGGATCTTTCCTCTTCTTTTCTTTTGCTTAAGTTTGTTTTTCCTTTGTTCATTTCCCCAGAAATGAAGTTAGTCTGAATTATTTATTTGGTAATTTACGTCAAAAACCTTTAAGCCTTCTTTGAAACTGCGCGCTCCAGACCGCAGCAAACCCGGTGACGCTCCAACGGAACACACAAAGACCAGCAGCTCACACACGCCGCAGGGCTCAGACACATGAGAACTATATGCAGGTATATTTGAGTTACCAAGATTTTAGAGCATTAAGACTGTTTTTCCGTGTTGTCTCTTAAAGGTTTAAATGTCCAGGTGAATTTTGCCAAACTGTGATCCTACGGATCTCTCTCTCCCTCTCTCTCTCTCTCTTCCCAACTCTCTCTCCCTCTCATTTTTATCTTCCTCTCTCATCCTATTTTAATTCGTGTTTGTAATGTTTTTCGTTTTGTTTGTTTCGGGTGAATATACATATATTCTGTGTGAATTGTAGTTCGATGTATTATTAGTCCAACTATTAAAACCATTATATTCTTGATTGCCTTCTGTCTAAAATGCTCATTTTACAAAGTCAATGAGATCTCGATCCTAGCTACAAAGCTTTCATTATTGACTACGTTGCGTAGTCTAATTTTATAAACACAGGAAAATTAATGTTCACGGCCAGAAAATTGATATTTCTTGGAGTTTATAAGAAGGGATAACTTTGTTGAGAAGTTGATAAGTTAATCTTACGGCCGTTTGCTGGACAAACAGTTCGATAGCTAAATTAACTCCATTAAAGGTTATCTCATATAATCGATCTGAAAATGGACCATTGACATATGAATGAGGAATTATAATTCGTTGTGATTGATCATTCGTGTGTACAATCAATCTATTTTCAACTTCGATAATTTAACTGTAATATGCAATATATTAATCATATTCATGATTAATTATTAAAATTCCCTATATATAATTTGAGATAATTTAATGTAAAACTAAATGTTGTTACAATATTGTGAAGCTGCTTTGATGCAATTTATATTGTGAAAAGCGCTATATAAATACACTTGACTTGACTTGACAGAGAATTACAGGCAGTAGATATGCGATTTTGCACTTACAAATCAACCAGGTAGTGTTAATGGTATGTATAATGGTATGCTGTCCGAGGAGATGTCTCCAAGCTCTGTGTTTGGCCCGAACCCAGAGTACTCACCCCATATTCCTGGCTGTGGTTGGAACCAGCCAAAAGTGAGGAGTCTGGGTAGTGGAGGGATGCTGAAAAACTGTCAAGGAATGTAGGTGAGTCGTGTGTGTGTATATATATATATATATATATATATATATATATATGGCATCCCCTCATGCTGATAGGATAGATGTGTCAATTGCTGATGACATGTTAACTAGCTAACGTGTTAACTTTGTTAATGAAATATAATTTCTCGAGTTCCCACTTACAAATAAGTCAGATGACTGGTATGCATCAGATTGGTGAACCTCACTGGTAGTTGGCTGGCGATGGGAACACGTGGGCGAGCTCCTACGGAAGCAGATGTAATAGAAGTTGGACGGAGAACTGAGCTCCTGTGGGAGCGGAAGAGATAACACTGTGGCAGTGAAGAAACTTTGGATGGATTAATGGAGCTCCTGCGGTAGTGGAAACAAACTTGTTTTTCAACTTGCTTTCAAACTATCCAAAGAGCAAGTTGGATGTTGAACTGAAGTCCTGGGGGAGCAGAGGGGACATCATTGATGAGGAAGTGCAGAAAATCTTACCAGAGAAACTTAGCTTCTGTGGGAGCTTGAGAAAACATCACTGCTGCGGCAGTGGGTACATTTTAGCCAGAGAATCTGAGCTCCTGCAGGAGCAGAGGGAACATCACTGCTGCGGCAGTGGATACATTTTGTCAGAGAATCTGAGCTCCTGCAGGAGCAGAAGGAACATCACTGTTGTGGCAATGGATACATGTTGCCAGAGAAACTGAGCTCCTGCAGGAGGGAACATCACTGCTGCAGCAGTGGATACATTTTAGCCAGAAAAACGGAGCTCCTGCAGGAGCAGAGGGAACATCAATTCTGTGGCAGTGGATACATTTTAGCCGGAAAAACTGAGCTCCTGCAGGAGCATGGGGGGACATCACTGCTCTGGTAGTAGAGAAATTGTAGCCAGAGAAACTGAGCTCCTGCGGGAGCAGAGGGAACATCACTCTGCTCCTGTCTTACTTTGCATTATGAAGTATGAGATGGTTTCGTCATCTAGCACTGATAAATCTGAGATTGTGGGTTGGACTTTTTGATTTAAAACTGGACGTGATGGTGAGTTCTGAGCATCTGAAGAACATTGTGTCAAGTGTGTGGGTGGTGTTAATGAAGTGGAAGCCTCGGCTGAGGGTGGATATAAATTTGATTCTGTATTAAGTTATTTGTAGTTCTTTGGATACTTTTGATGAGCAGAGATGTAAGTGAATTGACTATTTCTGAGAAGGGTGAACTGAAAATGAGTTTGTGGAAAAATTGGATTCCACTTTGGTAACCTTTGATGGAGCTGGCTTGGAGTTTCTTGGTGCTGTTGAGAAAATATATGCATGTGGTAATGGTGAGCAAAAAATTTTTTTTTTTAAAAAAGCAGGTTGTGTGTGTGGAGTGTAAAGTCTTAAAACACTTCCATGCAGTTTGGTAGGTTCTAGGGGAAATGGCTTGAAAATGGAATTGAGAGAGCTATCAAGGAGAGGTATCAATGGTTTACTTATGGGAATATCAGCTCTGAATAGTGAGGTACTGGGGTTGGAAATAAGTCTGCCGCTGGTTCCAGCAGCCTGGATTTCTGTGAAGATCTGTGCTCTGATGTTGCTGGCGACAGGGGGCGGTTCCAAAACGATGGTATTCGGTGGTATGGGCATCTGTGTTGCAGAGAAGAGGGAAAATTATGATCTAGCCTGGGGAAGAGAGTTAGGAGGGGAAGACTCTGGTGCCAAAGTTGTTTGCGGAGACAGCCTCACGCTTGGGCTGCCCCTCGGGCTTTGGGTGTAACGGGAAGGTAAAGAAAGAAGGAAGCTGGGGTGCTAGTGGAGCTAACCTCATGCTAAAGGCATTCCTTGGCTGAGCAGAGAGGAGGAGAGTGGGGCCTGGCCGGCCAATGTTCATCTTCTATTGCATGAATCAAAAACGCGAGGGAGAGGAGATGTGAGATGAAAGGGCGCCCTAGCAGGATTATGTGCATCGTGAAGTTTAAGTGGCCGAGAAAAGATAGCAGTTCTCGTGGTCCACCCAACTAGAAATATCCTATCGATTTTCTTTGTGCAGTGAGGCCTGGAAATTAACTGTTTCCAAGTTAATTGCCTGAATCCAATGGATGTGGCTGGACCCATAATTTTAACCTGGGCAATTGGAATCCCGAGCTCAGTGGAAACTGTGCAAGGCTGAGACATCAATTCTTTTTGTACATATTTTCTCTTTTTTTCATAGTTTTTTTTTCTTGAAGTGATAACATGCGCTTACATGATGAGAAGCCTAAAACGCTTTATAACCTGCGTATATTCAACTCTGACACATCAGTTTGATACTGTAATTGTTGTTTGATGTTGGATGGTCATCAAACAGCAAAGTACAGTTTGATTTAGATGATTGTTTGTTCCTTTTTATGTTGCTGGTTTGAGTGGTACACACGCATTCATTTAGTGAAGTACAAAAGAGACTCGCTCATGGTAAAATACAAAGAGCTTTGCATAATAATAAAAATATGCGTCTTGAATTTATCCTATTTGAATGCATTAGTGAGAATGATTGCGTGTATAAATTTGTCCTACCAGTCTGTGCGGGGTCTCTTTACCAACAGTGAAAATGTGGGTTTAAATTACTTCAAAACAGAAATACATACAGGTCCTTCTCAAAATATTAGCATATTGTGATAAACTTCATTATTTTCCAGAATGTAATGATACAAATTAAACTTTAATATATTTTAGATTCATTGCACACCAACTGAAATATTTCAGGTCTTTTATTGTTTTAATACTGATGATTTTGGCATACAGCTCATGAAAACCCCAAATTCCTATCTCAAAAAATTAGCATATCATGAAAAGGTTCTCTAAACGAGCTATTAACCTAATCATCTGAATCAACTAATTAACTCTAAACACTTACAAAAGATTCCTGAGGCTTATAAAAACTCCCAGCCTGTTGCATTACTCAAAACCGCAATCATGGGTAAGACTGCCTGACTGCTGTCCAGAAGGCCATCATTGACACCCTCAAGCAAGAGGGTAAGACACAGAAAGAAATTTCTGAACAAATAAGCTGTTCCCAAAGTACTGTATCAAGGCACCTCAGTGGGAAGTCTGTGGGAAGGAAAAAGTGTGGCAAAAAACGCTGCACACGAGAAGAGGTGACCGGACCCTGAGGAAGATTGTGGAGAAGGACCGATTCCAGACCTTGGGGGACCTGCGGAAGCAGTGGACTGAGTCTGGAGTAGAAACATCCGGAGCCACCATGCAGAGGCGTGTGCAGGAAATGGGCTATAGGTGCCGCATTCCCCAGGTCAAGCCACTTTTGAACCAGAAACAGCGGCAGAAGCGCCTGACCTGGGCTACAGAGAAGCAGCACTGGACTGTTGCTCAGTGGTCCAAAGTACTTTTTTCGGATGAAAGCAAATTTTGCATGTCATTCGGAAATCAAGGTACCAGAGTCTGGAGGAAGACTGGGGAGAAGCAAATGCCTAAATGCATGAAGTCCAGTGTCAAGTACCCACAGTCAGTGATGGTCTGGGGTGCCATGTCAGCTGCTGGTGTTGGTCCACTGTGTTTTATCAAGGGCAGGGTCAATGCAGCTAGCTATCAGGAGATTTTGGAGCACTTCATGCTTCTACCTGCTGAAAAGCTTTATGGAGATGATTTCATTTTTCAGCACGACCTGGCACCTGCTCACAGTGCCAAAACCACTGGTAAATGATTTACTGACCATGGTATTACTGTGCTCAATTGGCCTGCCAACTCTCCTGACCTGAACCCCATAGAGAATCTGTGGGATATTGTGAAGAGAAAGTTGAGAGACGCAAGACCCAACACTCTGGATGAGCTTAAGGCTGCTATCGAAGCATCCTGGGCCTCCATAACACCTCAGCAGTGCCACAGGCTGATTGCCTCCATGCCACGGCGCATTGAAGCAGTCATTTCTGCAAAAGGATTCCCGACCAAGTATTGAGTGCATAACTGAACATAATTATTTGAAGGTTGACTTTTTTTGTATTAAAAACACTTCTTTTATTAGTCGGATGAAATATGCTAATTTTTTGAGACAGGAATTTTGGGTTTTCATGAGTTGTATGCCAAAATCATCTGTATTAAAACAATAAAACACCTGAAATATTTCAGTTGGTGTACAATGTATCTAAAATATATGAAAGTTAAATTTGTATCATTACATTATGGAAAATAACGAACTTTATCACAATATGCTATTTTTTTTAGAAGGACCTACATATATCACTCATATCACTTTAATGGCGGCGGGTGTGGTCGCGTAGTTGCGAGCTCCCCGAATCTCATTTCCACGACTTTTGTGTTTTGCTGTTTGTTTCGACTGACTGACTTTACTATGGCTGCCAAAGGTACTAGATTAAATCAGAAGAATCAAAATGCAGGTTTGGCTGTTGCGGAAGAAGTTACTAGTGAGCTAAATGTGGCGACTCTTTCCAGTCTCCCGGATGATCTCAGGAAAACGATCGCTGCTGATTTTAAAACCTCTTTCTCTTTGCTTGAACTGAAGCTTGATTGTATGCAAGAGTCTCTGACTGATCATGCTTTGAAAATCTCCGCACTTGAGGATAACGCTAATCTCCAAGACGAGCGTATTTTCAATTTGGAAAAGTCTAGTGCTTCATTGTTGGCAAGTAATGCTAAACTGTTAGCTAAAGTGGCTGACTTGGAGTCACGCAGCCGGCGCAATAATATTAGGCTTCTCGGTTTACCTGAGTCAATTGAAGGCGGTCAGCCCACTTCTTTCTTCTCTGTGCTTTTGATGGAGGTATTCGGCGAAGGTATTCTTGGCTCCCTGCCGGATTGTGATATGGCTCATCGTGTTTTCTCTGCTAAACCAAGTCCTGGTCAACGTCCCAGGCCAGTTATTATACGTCTTTTACGGCACCAGCAGAAAGTGACTATCATTCGCGAAGCCAGAGCCAGAAGTGAAAAGCTTCAGTATCGAGGGACACCGATTGCGATCTATGAGGACTTTACTCCTGAGGTAATGGAACAGCGAGCAAAGTACCGTGAAGTTATGTCGGATTTCTATAAACTTGGACTTAAGCCCGCGTTACTGTTTCCTGCAAGACTTTCCATCACTGCCAAGGAGGGAGGAAGGAAATCGTTTGTCTCAGCTGATGAAGCCAGAGACTATGCTGCACGTCTTTCTGCTCAGTAGAGTTTTTTTTTTGTTATCGTGGTTTGCTGCTTTGTGCTTTTCGGTTTTGATTTAATTTGGCTATTGTAATGGCATAAACATGCTAAACTGGTTCTTTTTGTGAAGGCTTGATGGGGGTTGTTCTAGCCTGACGCCATGATTTGGTTTGTTTTTGTGCTCTACTTAGCATGTGAGTTTCTATGCATCAGGCTACTTATAATTTGTAAGTGTATTGAATCAATTAAGGCATCTAATATAGTCTTGGCTTACTATGAATTGATAAAAGATTAAATAAAGTAAAAAGTCTATCCATCTCTAGTTATGTGGGTATTGAGATTCTCTGAGTTATATTTTAAGTTACTTAATGGTCACTGAGCAATTGTGCTCAGTCATAATTTTGTTGGCTTGCTGTATGTTTAATTGTTTGTTTTTGTTTTATTGTTTTGTTTTTGTGATTGCGTTTTTCTACACCTTCTCCTTATCTTACCATGGCACCATGACATGCTCTTCTCTTCTTATTTTCAATGGAATCCACTAAAGGTCTAAAGGTTGTCCACATTAATATCAGGAGCCTTACTTTAAAAATTGATTTTCTTAGAACTTGGGTTGTTCAGAACAAGCCTAATATAATCACTATCTCTGAAACCTGGCTAAATAATCATACCTCTGATAGTGATATCGAAATTAACGATTATGTACTGTACAGAGCTGATAGGTTGTCCAGAGGAGGTGGGGTGGCCACATATGTTGATGCAAATCTTAGCTCTGAACGTATCACCCCCGAAGTTGACCCAGTTAACTTTGAAAGTATTTTTATAAATATTATTTTTCATGCTAACAAACACTTAATCATAGGCAATATATATAGACCTCCGTCTGCCCCATCTGATTCCACAAAGTGCATTTTATCTACTATTAATTCATTAGGGAGGCATAAAGAATTGATTATTCTTGGTGACTTCAATTGTAATTGGCTGAATAGTTCCTCCGCTGGGGATAAAGTTTTATTTAGTAGTATTAATTTATCACAGCTTATTAAGGAACCTACTCGAGTTGACAGTCGGTCCTCCTCTTTGCTTGATTTGATTTTGGTCTTATCTGATTGTTTTAGTGATCACTCGGTCATTTTTTGTGTTTGGAAGATTAAACTGCCTCACTTCCCTCCGAAATATATTACAATACGTCATAGAAAAACAAACAATGTTGATTGCTTTATACAGGACCTGACTTTTATTAATTGGGATAGATTTCAGCTAATTCCCTATGTGGACGATGCATGGACTTTTTTACACTCTGAACTTATTAATGTAATTGATAAGCACTTTCCGTTTAGAACTATTAGAGTTAAAGGGAATCATTTACCCTGGATTAATTCTAATCTAATTCATCTTTTCAAGCAAAGAGATAAGGCATGGGCCAAATATCGCTTAACTAAATCCGCTTCTGACTGGGATTGTTATAGATGTCTTAGGAATCAGTGTAAGACTCACACTCGAAATGCTAAATCTAGCTACTATAGAGATTGTTTTCTTAAAGATTTTAAAAACCCTAGACAGTTCTGGGATCATTTGAATCGAGTTCTCAATAGGGATACTAAAATTCCTGTTAACCAATTGAAAGTGAATAATGTTACAATCACTCATCCAACCCTTATTGCTAATGCTTTTAATCTGCACTTTACTACAATTGGTGATTCCAATCATGTTTATTCTCAAACTAATGATTTGGTTTTGACCTCTTCTTCTGCAGTTGGTTCATTTAAATTTGACAAAATCATGCCTATCGATGTCTATAATGCTATAGCTGATCTGAAGGAATGTAGCAGTGCTGGTCCGGATGGGCTTGAGGCTAGGTATATTAAACTTGCTACTCATGTATTGATGTTTCCACTCGCTGACCTATTCAATCTGTCTCTGAATACGTGTACTGTCCCCGCTACATGGAAATGTGCGAAAGTTATCCCTTTATTAAAAACTGGGGATGTTTCTATTCTGAATAACTATCATCCTATTTCTATTATATGTTCCATTGCCAAATTGTTTGAGAAAATTATTTTTGACCAATTATCTAAATTTATTTTTCAGAATAATATATTATCAGTATTTCAATCTGGCTTTAGGCCGAATTTTTCTACAACCACAGCTTTATTAAAGTTCACCAATGATATTTTTTCAGCCTGTGATTTGGGACAGCTAACTGGTGCTATCTTTATTGATCTTTCAAAGGCCTTTGATATGGTTGATCATTACATTCTTCTTGACAAACTTCATGCAATAGGTCTTGATCAAAGTGCTGTATTATGGTTTAATTCTTATCTTCACAATAGAAGGCAGTGTGTTTCTTTCAAAGGTTCAATGTCTGATTACTTATTGGTTGATAAGGGTGTTCCTCAAGGTTCCACTCTAGGTCCTCTTCTGTTCTCGATCTTTATCAATGATTTATCTCGCACTTGCTCCTTGTGTAAGATTCATCTCTATGCTGATGATACCGTGATTTATACTGCTGACTCTGATAACCACCTGATCCAGAATAGGTTACAAGGTGACTTTAGTAAGATTCAGGAATGGCTTCATAGGAACAAGCTATTGTTGAATATGGACAAGTCATGTTGTATGTTGTTTGGGACGAGGCATAGAAGTCCTTGTGCTCTCAACTTAAAACTGTATTTTGCTAATGGGTCTTCTATGGTAAAATCTGACATATTTAAGTATCTTGGGTTGTGGATTGATTCCGAACTCACCTTTAAACCTCACATAGACCATATCACAAAGAGAGTATATGGTTGTCTCAGTACACTTTATAAATCTGTTAATTGCTTTATATTTGAAGTTAGGTAAAGGTTAATTTCCCAGTTGATATTGCCCATTGTTGACTATGCTGATATTGTTTACATGAACACTTGTTTAGCTACTCTTAGGCCACTCAATGTTGTATTAAACTCTTTATGTAGATTTGTTTTGAGGTGTCCTTTTAAAACACATCATTGTGTAATGTATGCATCCTTGAATTGGCTTCAGCTGAAATCAAGAAGAGACTTTCATTGGTTTCTTTTTATTTTCAAATGTGCCTATTTCGAATGCCCTCCTTATTTGAGTGAACTCTTGGTTCCACGCAGTTCTTTGTATCCTGTTCGTGATATGCAATCTTTGGTCTTTACTGTACCAAGAATCTTTTCAGCCACTGGTAGAAAATCTTTTCACTATAAAGCTACTCATGATTGGAACAATCTTCCTCTTTTTTTGAGGTCCATCTTATCTTTTTGTAGATTTAAGTTAACTCTATTCCAATATCTAAACACTGTATGTGTATGCTACTGATGTTGGTCTGAGTTGTATTGCTTGCAACTGTCTATTGTTTAATGGACTTGTCTAACTGATTTATCTCCTGTTGATTCAACCTTTTGTGGCACCTTTTTGTTTACTGAATTTCCTGTATTATGATTCAAATTGTATAATGAGTAAATGTGGTGTGCTTTATGTGACAGTTATGTTAGAGCCAAGGTGTGTCTAAGGTTTTTTTTTTTTTTTTTTTTTTTTTTTGGTGTTGTTGTTTTATGTTTTATGTATTGGACCCTCTTGAAAATGAGATGTTGCATCTCAAGGGGCTATCCATCAATAAATTGAATTGAATTTTTATATATATAGGCCTAATTGCTGTTAATTGCTGATGAAATGTTGATTGGATAGATCATTTGAACGTGTTCCTCTCGAACTTTAATGAAACATCATGAAAAGCAACAAACATAATTATTAACATCAGCCTGTACATGTAATTCATCAGGAAGAAGACCCTCTGCTGATACAGTATGACCTAAGAAAAGCAGGCTGGTTTACCGGAAGCAACACTTGTCTTTATTGAGCTGCAAGCTATGCAGCTGCTAGTCGTTGTAAGACCGCTTGAAGTGCTTTGTTTGCAATTGAATTAATTTCTCTGACACAACACAACGAACAGAAAATTGCAGACTGTAAAGTTTTTGGCGCACAAGTGTGAAGGTTTCATCCAGCATTACGCAGTGTATAAAGTTTTTAGCATATTCCAACTCAGCTTGACTCAGCAACAGTGCACTGAAAGACTGGCACAGGAGAAGCAGGCACTGGAAGGGCACTTGGAGGCAGGGCTTGATTTGTTTTCAATCCTCACATGCAGTGCAGACATCACTTCCCCATGAGTGATATCCCTTTGTCCACAATAAAGAATGTAGCAGAAAATGAGTGGTCATACAACAATCTGTCTCTTATCATCAGAAAGATGAAAGAAATAATTTTAGACTTTGGCAAATCTCTTGTGATTCAACCCCCACAGAACTTCACGAGTTCACGCTTACATATAATTAGATGCAGTAAAGCTTTGTGCGTATTTGGTTAAGGTGGCTGCAGCCCAGGTTCGAACATATAACCAAACTGAAGATAATGTAATGGGAGAACCAAATGCATCTACTTTTGCTGCTGGAATAACTTCAGATGTGAATTTAAATGATCACATTAAATGATACATCAGTGGTATTACCTCAATCACACATGACATCTCAGAACTTATCAGCTAATTTAGCTGAAGCAATTGCAAGCTCATTGAGTATAAATCGCCAGCCTGTTCCTGAACCAATTGTGTTTGCCGGCGATCCATTGAAGTTTGAAGATTTTAAGATGTCATTTACACCTTTGATTGACAGGAAACCTATCCCTGTTCATGAAAATATGCTGTATTTGAAGAGTTATCTTACAGGTGAAGCATGTAAAGCTGTGGAGGGATTCTTTTATCGGAGCTCCAAGTATGCATATCAGGGTGCCTGGACAGTTTAAAGGACTGGTATGGAAATCCATTTGTTGTGCAGAATGCCTATAGAGACAAGCTAATGAAATGGTCTAAGATCGGTTCAAATGATTCTTTGACATTTAGAGATTTTGCAGACTTCTTAAAGAGCTGTGCAGAGGCTTTGCCCTTGTTAAAGGATTGGCCATTTTAAATGATAGTGAAGAAAATCATAAGCTGTTGAAAAAAATTACCTGATTGGGCTGTACGCAAATGGAGTAGAATTGTTTCAGAGGAACTTGATAAATCCGGAGAATATTCAACCTTTGAATGTTTTGCCGGGTTTGTTCAGAAGGAAGCCCGTATAGCTTGTAATCCTATCACTGCTTCCTTTTGTTAATCTCTAGATCAGTAGATGAGGAGCTGCCTAAAAGATCAAAGGCTTTTAGTACTACTACAAAACATCATACATCGAAGATAAGTCTCCCTCTTTCTAAGCCAAAGTTGCCATGTCTTGTTTGCAAAGAAGACCTTCATGGCATTGCAAAGTGCCCGACCTTCGCTTCACAGTCAATTAGAGATAAAAGTTCATATATACATTAAAATAATTTGTGCTTTGGATGTTTATGGAAAGGACATGTTACTAAAACCTTCTGCCTTCCTACCTGCTGTGAGTTTGTTTGCGTCGAGGCTGTAAGCTCTAAGCCTCGTATAAGCTTCGTATTTCTTTCTGTTTTGAACCGTCATTTACTATCAATTTTAGTTGTTTATATTCCTAAATACAGTTTACCCACCATCTCAGATTAACCTTACATCGCTAGCTTCCGTTATTGTTAGCACAGCACGCTAGTGTTAACGCGCCACCCGCGCTCATTTATTTATTATTTATTTTCTCTCGTGCACCCGCGCCTTTGAGTTCATAAAAGCCCAGTTAAGTAAGAATCAGTCAACACAAACGGTGAGTGATGTCTTGTCCTGTTATTGTCACCTGTGTCACATGTCATATGTTTAGTATAGCCTTCTCCGATGGCAATATAGGATTTATTTGTGATAAATGCAAGGAGACAGTCAGGCTGACGGAGAAGATTTCAGAGCTAGAGACACGCATCCAAACTTTAATTGAGGATAGTAAGGATAGTACTAGAGCTTTAGATACTATTTTGGATGTGCCTAGCATAGTGAACTCTGTACATGATTCGGTTCCGGCTGAAGTAGGGCCCGTGCAGCAGGGCAATTGGGTGACAGTGAGGGATCGCTCTAGTCTCGGATTAAAAAACCAGTCTTCCGTTCCGATTACCATAACAAATCGATTTGCCCCACTCAGTGAAACACCCACTGAGAATTCTGTTGATTGTGCCCTGGTAATTGGTGATTCGATCACACGGAACAATAGAAAATAGAGACACCAGCAACCATAGTCACATGTTTGCCGGGAGCCAGAGCGCCTGACATCAAAGCAAATTTAAAAGTGCTGGCTAATGCTAATCATAAATTCTCTAAGATCATTATTCATGTCGGCACTAATGCTGTTCGACTCCGCCAGTCGGAGATCACCAAAATTAATATTAAAGAGGTGTGTGAACTCGCAAGTACGATGTCAGGCACTGTAATTTGCTCTGGCCCCCTTCCTGTTCGCAGGAGTGATGAGATAGTTAGCAGATTGGCCTCACTCAATGGTTGGTTGTCTAAGTGGTGTCCGTTGAATAATATAGAATTCATAGACAATTGGAAAAGTTTTTGGGGCAAGCCTGACCTGTTGAAAAGAGATGGTATTCATCCCTCCTGGGATGGTGCTGCTCTTCTCTCTAGTAATATGGCACATAGTCTTAAAGCTAAAACATGACAATCTGGGGCTCAGGTCAGGAGGCAGACAGACAGGCTAAACCGACCGTCTGCTAGCGGCCTCACGTCACCAAGGTCAGATAAATCCCATCACATAGAGCCTCTTTCACCTAGATATCATCATATAGAGACTGTGTCTGTTCTCCGAAATTGGAAATCCAAAAAACGTCAGGTAAAAAATTTAATTGATGTTCAAATTCAACAAATAAAAAACAGATATAATACAGATGAGCAAATGAAAAAGCTTGCGTTGCTGAATATTCGATCCCTTACTTCAAAATCGCTCATAGTTAATGATATGATTTCAGATTATAATCTAGATTTGCTGTGTTTGACAGAAACCTGGCTAAAACCAAGCAATTACATTACTTTAAATGAGTCAACCCCACAAGAATACTGTTATAAACATGAACCTCGTCTAAAAGGCAAAGGGGGAGTTGTTGCTGTAATTTATAGTAATATTTTCAAAACCACTAAGAAATCTATTTTTAAATATACTTCTTTTGAAGTGTTGGTGCTTAATGTAAAAATTTATAGTGTAAACGATAAATCACGTTTGAGAATTCTGCTGGCTTCTGTATACAGGCCACCAGGGCACCAAAAAGATTTTATCAAAGAATTTGCAGACTTTCTATCAGAATTAGTATTGGCTGCCGATAAAGTACTAATTGTTGGTGATTTTAATATACATGTAGATAATGAAAAAGATGCATTGGGATTGGCACTTAAAGACATTGTAAACTCAATTGGAGTTAGACAACATGTGTCAGGACCCACTCATTGTCATAATCATACTCTAGATCTAATACTATCACATGGAATAGATTTTGATGCCGTTGAAATTCTGCAGCAGAGCGATGACATCTCAGACCATTATCTAGTCTCATGTAAATTACATTTAGCCAAGGCTGCAAAGCCGATTCCGTGTTATAAATATGTTAGACCTATAACTTCTGCCATTAAAGATTGCTTTATCAATAATCTTCCTAATCAGTTTCGTCATCTCAGCATCCCGGATAGCTTAGAAGAACTTGATATTGCAACAGAAACTTTTAACTCTCTCTTTTCCAGCACTTTAGATGCAGTTGCTCCGTTGCGCTTAAAGAAGATTAAAGATAATAGTCCAACGCTGTGGTACAACGAGCACACTCAGGCCCTTAAGAGAGCAGCCAGAAAAATGGAGCGCAACTGGAAGAAAACAAAACTAGAGGTATTTCAGATTTCAAGGACAGAGAGCTCGATTGCTTACAGAAAGGCTTTAAAAGCTGCTAGATCTGCTTATTTTCAACCCCATTAGAAGAAAATAAACATAATCCTAGATACTTGTTTGAAACAGTGGCTAAATTAACGAAAAAGAAAGCTTCAAGCACAGAAGTTTCCGAGCAACACAGTAATGACTTTATGAACTTTTTCACTTATAAGATTGATAATATCAGGGTCAAAATTATAACTATGCAACCGTCTACTACAGTATCGCATCAGGGAGTGCACTGTAGTCTCCCTGAGGAAAAATTTTATTCATTTGTTCCTATAGGAGAGGAAGAATTCTGCAAACTCGTTAATTCATCTAAATCGACAACTTGTATGTTAGACCCTACACCGACTAAGCTACTGAAAGAGATGCTTCCAGAGATCATAGATCCTCTTCTTAATATCATTAATTCGTCTTTGTCTCTAGGATACGTACCAAAAACCTTTAAGCTGGCTATGATAAAACCGCTTGTTAAAAAAACACAACTTGATCGTTCAGAATTAGTCAATTACAGGCCGATCTCAAATCTGCCTTTTCTGTCAAAGATATTAGAAAAAGCAGTATCCTCACAACTGTGTTCCTTTCTTGAAAGAAATGATATCTGCGAGGATTTTCAGTCAGGATTTAGACCGTACCATAGTACTGAGACAGCTCTCATTAGAGTTAAAAATGATTTTCTTTTATCATCCGATCATGGTTGTATCTCTCTATTAGTGTTACTTAATCTTAGTGCTGCATTTGACACAATTGACCGCAACATTCTTTTAAATAGACTAGAAAACTATGTTATCATTAGTGGAATTGCACTAGCATGGTTTAAATCATACTTATACTTATCTGACCGTTATCAGTTTGTAGCAGTAAATGAAGAGATGTCTTATGGATCACAAGTTCAGTATGGCGTACCACAAGGCTCAGTACTAGGACCGCTGCTGTTCACTCTGTACATGCTACCATTAGGAGATATCATTAGGAAACATGGAATTAGCGTTCACTGTCATGCCGATGATACTCAGCTCAATATTTCTTCAAAACCTAACGAAACTTACCAATTCACAAAATTAACGGAATGCATAGCTGATATAAAAAATTGGATGGCTAGTAATTTCCTACTACTAAACTCTGAAGAAACAGAGATTCTAATTATTGGGCAAAAAACTTCCACACATAATAACCTAGAATACTGTATAACACTTGATGGCTGTTCTGTTAAGTCTTCGTCATTGGTTAGGAACCTGGGTGTGCTCTTTGATAGCAATCTTTCATTTGAAAGTCACGTGTCTAGTATCTGTAAAACCACATTTTTCCATCTTAAAAATACATCTAAATTACGACATATGCTCTCATTAATTAAAGGCGGAACAATTAGTTCATGCTTTCATGACATCAAGACTAGATTATTGTAATGCTCTACTGGGTGGTTGCCATGCATGCTTAATAAATAAACTACAGCTGGTCCAAAACGCAGCAGCTCGAGTTCTTACTAGAACCAGGAAATATGACCATATTAGCCCGGTTCTGTCAACACTGTATTGGCTGCCTATTAAACATCCTATAAATTTTAAAATATTGTTGATTACTTACAAAGCACTAAATGGTTTAGCTCCGCAGTACTTGAGCGAGCTCTTAACGCATCTCAAAATTCGGGCCAGTTGATAAAACCTAGAATATCAAAATCAATTCCTGGCGGTAGATCCTTTTCCTATTTAGCACCAAAACTTTGGAACAGTCTTCCTACCATTGTCCGGGAAGCAGACACACTCTAGACTAAAAACACATCTCTTTGACCTAGCATACACATAATACATTATAGAC
Organism: Meda fulgida; assembly: GCA_030578275.1. Lineage (NCBI taxonomy): Eukaryota > Metazoa > Chordata > Actinopteri > Cypriniformes > Leuciscidae > Meda > Meda fulgida. Next base: position 17,070,204 of record CM060616.1, read on the forward strand.
TTCTATAATTCAATATTAGGCTGCATAGATTAGGTCAGCCGGAACTGGGAACACTTCTCTTAAATCCTGATGTACTCGTTACATCATAAGAATGGCTTCTACGCTAATTTTAGTGTCTTTGTCTATCCCGGGGTTTTCCGGCAGCCTGCCGGATCCAGGTCATATCCAGATCTGACTAGGAGCTTTGCCTGGACCCGATGACAACGCAGTGCTGAAGTGCCAACTAGCCTCTCCCTATGGAGGATCCCTTTCCCACTCTACAGATAAAGCGTTGTGATTCCGGTTCGCGTACCCACCCCGAAGTGATAAAATATAACAAAATTCTGTATGAAATTACAGTTACTGTAAATCCGGCCTCTAGTTCATAAACGCCAGAGGAGAACTGGCCCCCGACTGAGCCTGGGTTCTCCCAAGGTTTTTTTTTCTCTCCATTAGGTCACCTGATGGAGTTTTAGGACACCAGTAGGTCACTTGATGGAGTTTTTCGGTTCCTTGCCACTGTTGCCTTTGGCTTGATCAGTTGGGGATATTCAAATTAATAAACCAATCATTAATTCCATTGATCAACCCTACCAAACGTGTATGTTTTTTCCAATAAGAAACAAACATTGTTATGTTATTTGATTGATACTGTGAAGCTGCTTTGATGCAATTTATATCGTGAAGAGCGCTATATAAATATACTTGACTTGACTTGACTAAAGATTGCAGAACACGGCACATTTGTGGAATGTGTGGCCTACGCCATCCAACCTGTTTGCAAAAGGAGAGAGAGAGGAGTTTTGGGGAAGTAGAGAACGGAGCTTCTATCTCCCCAGGAGACATTGTCCAGGAAGTTCACAGTGTCTTGTCTCATGCGCCAATTCATAAAGCTTCTGCCACCTCTTGCATTGTGCCTGTCTTCTTGTCGTCTTTAAATTAACCTCAGAAAGAAATTCTTACATATGCTCTTCTTGATACACAAAGTGATTCAAACTTTGTTTTGGAAGATCTTGTGCAAGAGCTGAATGTAAATACTCAACCTTTGCAATTGAAGCTAAGGCTGCGAATTTGAGGTTTTCATTCCGAAAAACTTATTTTGCAGTAAACATCTACACGTGACTTCATTCCTGTTGACATGTCTTGTATACCAACTAGGGCTACAGCTCAGAATTGGTCTCATCTTAAACATCTGCAAATAAATTGCCATCACTTCAAGATTGTAATGTGGGAATGCTAATCGGATATAATTGTCCTTCAGCTTTGGCTCCTCTTGAAATTGCAATAGGTTGTGAGAATAAGCCATTTGCACAAAAGACTGAGCTGGGATGGAGTATAATAGGAGCGGTCAATCCTCACCTCGAGATCCAAGGAGTTCAAAGCTTTGTGCACCGAGTTGCAGTGAAAGAAATGCTAGTTCCATCATCTGCAGATATTTTCAGTTCTGGAGTAGGACTTCAGTGAAAGAAATTTTGAAGATAAATATGTCTCCAAAGAGGATGTGTGTTTTATTGAGCTCCTTAGAGAGGGTATTTATCAGAAGGAGAATGGGCATCTTGAAATGCCTCAACCATTTAAAAACTGTAGTTCTCCCACTTTGCCAAACAATAAGACGTTGGCCATTATTCACTTGCAGCATCTGAAGAGGAAGTTGAGAGCAAACCGCCAGCTTTATGATCACTATAAGGCCTTCATGGAGGAAGTGATCAGAAATGGTGATGCAGAGTTAGCTCCCGAAGCATCTGTGAGAAATATTGTGTGGTACATTCGTCATTATGGGGTGTATCATCCAAAGAAACCTGGCAAGCTAAGAGTTGTCTGTGATTGTTCAGCTAAATGTCGTGGCATCTCCTTGAATGACACCTTACGCCCATTTCACACATACTCCGTTTGCAGTGCGTTTGCGGTGCGTATTTTTTTCCGTACCCATGTTAACAGGTTAGAGCTTTCACACTGCATGTGGATGCGTTCCGGCGATCTGTCCCAGGTGTGGTGCGTAAACAGCAGTGCAGCAATAGTTTCTGCACCGAGTCTATTTTTGCTGCTGCAAACGCTGAATTAAAGTGACAGCGTATGGTTCGTGGTCAAAATGAACACAGATTGACATGAAAATGTAGTAATTTCATCATAAATGCAATTAATTAAATAGATGGTAGTAATCTAACCATAAATTTATTTAATTAAATCATTTATTTTTTTTATTTTTTAACCGGGGTAAAGTAAGGACACCTACTTCAACAAGGACATAATGAACGACACTCGACTCATTCGTGGAGGTGGAAAAACAAGTTCTTTGTGACATGCAAGATTTATTGTATAAAATTTAAATTATGCAAAAGAAAATGTATGTTTTTGTCAATGTTAAGTTTTAATTTAAAATGTTTGCGATGTTAACATAAGTAGCCTACATGTTTAAATGTTTTATCACTTGCTTGAGCAATTTAATATATCCTGCCTAAAATTAATGCATTGAATACTAGGGATAGCCTACGTGTTTTAAATCTATTTAGTTTAAACTTGAACATGTCCGTGAAAGAGTGTAGACATAACTAACTGTGTACAAATAGAATCGAAATACTGAAACAATTTTTAATATTATTTTATAAAAGATGCTGATAGATATAGTGATTAAAATAACAAAACTTGTCAATAAATGTTGTGGTACAGCCGTGGATCAGTTGCGCACTGCACACGGAGTATGTGTGAAACGGGCGTTACTTAACCCTCTGGGGTCTGAGGTGTTTTCTGGGCCCTGGAGGTGTTCTGACATGCTCTGACATTTGTGCTTATTTCTGATACTTGTGACATTTACATGGCTAAAGTCTGATCACACTGTATTCAGCACAAACTCTGCTACAATAATATGTCAGCAGCACGTACGTAAAAGTTTGTCATTTTAAGATGACATTTATGCGTGGTTTGTGGGGAAAAAAATTCGTTACTGAAATATGGTCATGAAACCCATACTGATTATTTCTTCACAAGACTTTTGAAAAGGTATCACATAGCCTAGAATATTGAGTGTTTCACACCTGAGAAAGACAAAGACCCTCCCATAATGGCCCTGTAAGGTACTATCATTATGAGGAAGGAGCCTTGCACAAAGAATGAGGAGAGACTTAAAAAAAGAATGGCCAATACAAATAAATAAAACATCTCCAATTAACTTTAGCAGTGCATTCATTTCGTTCGTTTGTTAAATAAGAGGCGACCTAGCGCTGAAATGTGTTGTTTTTGAAATCAAGAGATCAAAGTGCTCGTTGCCGCTGCTATCAGTGGCACGGATACAGTGTTCTGTTGTGGCTCACCTCGCGTACAGTCTTCACACGGATTCACGCTTCAGTCCGTTGCAGAGAGACTCTCAATTTGTTCCGGTGAAATCACAAACCACAATGCACACAAACGTATCCCTGCTTGATATACAACCACTGATAAACAGTCTGTTTTGATGAGGAAAAAAAACCTACTTAGTGCAGATTAGAACCCAGAACCTATGACACGCTAGGCAAAAGTTCTAACACTGGACCACTGGATCCATGTATTTATTCATGTGAAAATTCTTAATTGTTGGTGGGCTTTTCAACCACTTACGTATATCCATTATGAACTGAAGCGAGTAAGCCAGCGAAAACTCATCCAGCTTTAAAAAATGCGCAGTAACTGTTTTTTGTTGTTCTTTTTTGTTTTAATTTTTTTAATAACTTTTGAGCGGCTCCACTGACGTAGGCAGTACGTCACATACGAAGCCTAACTTTCTTTTTAGTAAGGCAGTGATATGCTGCTGCATTGTAGATTCCCATCAATCAAACAAAATCACATCATTGTTTCTTTTATATTTTTAATGTTTTAATGATAAAGAATACAACATTAATGCAACACAAAATTAGCAACTATGAAATTAAAATTAAAGTAATTTTTTTAAGAGATCTGTTTCTCAAGTGAGGGGGCGCAAGCATTTTTGTGCGATGCCTGTGCACACACACACACACACACACACACACACACACACACGATGAACACCAGGTTTGTTGTGCCTGTTGTGCATAAAATAATAACAATAGCCTATAGCAGGCGGCCTATAAATCATTAAAAAGGAACACTTCAGTAACACTACACTAGAGAAAAATATATTGATTATCATATGTTACATCAATCTCATTTCATAACATCATAACGAATGGAAACATTTGGAGTAAAAACCTAAAGCCTAATGTTTGGCACGTTTTGCTTTCAAACTGACTCAAACTCACAGCGCGTGCAGAGAACATTTACTGAAGCGATTGAGCCGCTCCAAACTATTAAACACTATTGTTACCATATTATACAAATGCGGTTTGAGCAGATATCCACAAACACAGTATTTAACAGTAAACACGGGTCTAAACATTATAATATTCACCATGTTAGAGTAAACACTCATACAAGCCTACTTTTATCATGCTGTGTTTTATTATCAAACATAAAAATATCCTTGTGTAGTACATGTATTTAGCATTGAAAGGTTGCCTACCAGTCTAGTTCACATTTCAACATGTTTCTGTCTACATATAGATACACATACATGTATGACGTTAGGCTTTTTACTCCAATCTCATTTCATAACGTACATTTTAGTATGGCACCAGTTTAACATGTCTTACCTTAAAAATCTTCTCATCTTCAAATCGCGTTCTTCTAATTTTTCTGAGGTAAATCCAAGTGAAACAGCACAGCACAAACACAGTCTTCCAAACTCTATGAAAAGCAGAGAGGAGTTAATGAAGTCTCTGATTATTTGTTTTGAGGTGAGGAGGGCGTTTACAGCTCTGTTCCTCCGCGTGGATCATTTGCATGTGAACAGCTCTTGCTCGCGTGGGTGTGGTCACATTAAAGTTAATGAGGACCCGTTTGAGAAACTCTACACCATTTTTTATGGTGGGAGCATGGAGATCTTGACCAGGAGCCCAAAGAGTATCAGATGACAGTCCATCTGTTTTGTGCCGCCTCCTCTCCAGGCTGTGCTAATTATGGCCTTAAATATCTGGCACAATTATACAAAGCATGTTATCCTACTGCAGCTCCATTTGTGGAAAAAAACGTTTACGTTGATAAGTGTTCCTACAATCAAAGAAGCATCTGATTTAATATTTGAAGTGCAAGAATTATGAGAGGAGGATTACGACTTAATAAGTTCAATTCAAACTAGAGTGAAGTTCTTTGCTGTGTAAAAAAAAAAAAAAGAAGCAACAAGTGCAGAACCTCTTGATCTTAATCCAGATTCAGCCCTTGTGGAATATGCTCTGGGCATTCGTTGGCAAATCAAGAGTGACCACCTCAGTTTCAATATAAATTTGAAAGATAAGCCGCATACACACCGTGGCATCCTGTCAGTCATAGCTTCTTTGTACGATCCCTTGGGGTTTATGGCTCCATTCATTTTGACTGGAAAGAGTATTTTGCAGGAGTTGTGCCGCAGAAGTATTGGATGGGATGAATTACTTCCTGAAGACTTGTACCCACGGTGGGAGGAATGGAAGATGGGTCTTCAAAGATTGAGAGAAGTCTCAATTCCAAAGTGTTATCATCCACAAGATTTTGGCAAGAGTGTGAGAATAGAACTGCATCACTTTTCAGATGCCAGCAGTATAGGATATGATGCATGCTCTTACCTGAGATAAAAGAATGACAAAAATAGAGTACATTGCAGCCTCATCATGGCTATGGCTAGAGTTGTTCCATCAAAGGTCACAAGTATTGCTCGTTTGGAACTTTCTGCTGCTGTGACTGCAGTCAGATTTAGTGTTCTGCTGAAATCAGAGCTCCATATTAAGATTGATGAAGAGTTATTTTGGACCGATTCTCAAGTTATATCTCAACTTGCATATATCAATAATGAAGCACAAATGTTTCATGTGTTCGTGGCACACCTTGTCCAGTTGATCAGAGAGAACGCCGATGTCAACCAGTGGCTTTATGTTGATACGTCAAAAAACCCAGCTGACCATGCCTCTGGGGGACTTTTTGCATCTAATATCTTGTCAACAAACTGGTTGTCAGGTCCCGAATCCTTGTGGAAGGAAGAAGTCTATGAGGAATTCATTCCAACCAATGACTTACTGGTTGGTGATCCAGAGGTTAAAGCAGCTAAAGTTCTTGTTTTAAGAAGAAATGATCATGTGGAAATGCTTGATTGTCTTTCAAGGTTTTCATCTTGGACAACACTTCTTAAGGTAGTCGCAAAAATTAAGAGACTGGGGTCTAAAAGGAGGAGTATTGATGTTGTGACTGCCAAGGAGTGTGAGGGTGCCGCTAAGGCAGTAATAAAGCTTGTCCAACAGCAGGCATTCAGGCAAGAGATAAAGGTGTTTCAAGCTGAAGGAAGTCTTCCTCATTCTAATCCTCTTTTCAACCTTGATCCAATTTATAGAGAGGGTATACTTTGTGTCGGTGGAAGACTTAAGCATTCATCTCTCAGTGAAGAATTTAAGCACCTATTCATTCTGCCAAAGGATAGCCATACCATAAGCTTATTTTGCTACATTACCATTCTCAAATATGCCATCAAGGTAGAAGCCAAACTCAGATTGAGCTTAGAGCAAATGGCTTTTGGATTATTGTGCCATGCAGGAAAGTGAGGCGTCCAGTTGAAGAACAGCGTATGGCGGAGCTTCCGAAAGAGTGAGTTGAAGCATCCGCTCCATTTACGTATTGTGGAATGGATTGTTTCAGACCATTTATTGTTAAAAGGATTTGTAAAGAGTACAAGAGGTACGGTCTGTGTATAGGAGTGGTTAGGACTAAAAGTGTGGAGAAGGGGTGGTGGAGGGATACTAATAAACTGTCAACGAACAGAGGCAAGTCTGTTTATATACCACTTATCGTTGATTAACTGAACGTTCTCCACTCGTGTTAATTATGTTAATTATCTGAACGTGCTCCTCCCGAACTTTGTTAACCCTCTGGGGTCTGAGGTGTTTTCTGGGTCCTGGAGGTTTTCTGACATGACCTGACATGCTCTGACATTGGTTCTTATTTCTATTACTTGTGACATTTAGTACATGCTCTGACATCTATTACTTGTAAGGCTAAAGTCTTATTACACTGTATTCAGCACAAACTTTGCTACAATAATATGTCAACAGCATGTATGTAAAAGTTTGTTGTTTTGAGATAATGACGTTTATGCATGGTTTGTGAAAAAAAAAAGTCACTGAAATCAAGCGTAGCGTTAGTTCTGGCAGGTCACTTTAGTCAAGCTCGCATCAGCTGACTCTCAGCTGATCTACGTCTACCTATAGGAATACGATGCCTATCACCGTATACATATATAAGCTCCTTCAGTATTATCAGCAGCTATTACGTTTCTCATGAGCTAATTAAATGGCGAAATGCGGCAGGCAAACCACATCACAAAGAATCGTGCAATCAGGAATTTATCGAGAGGAATTCGTTGCCTACAAGGATTTCACCTCAGATTAATTCAAATTCGTGATCTTGAACACGAGAGTCGGTGCATTGATTATAAACTGCCTGATTTGGAAGTGACCTCAGTCTGCTTTGCTGCTTGCATTGCTGCTTGCATTGCTGCATTATTGACACGGGACTCGAAGTGATTCATTCTTCATTCATCTCTGAAAGTCTTCACGAAGCTAAGTTCCTTTTTAATATTCACTGCTAAAAGCTATCAGTGTATAGGCAACAATACTTGTTGCTAATGCTATCTGTGTGGCATTTGGGCTTATCTATCTTAGTCGTTTTCATAAAAACGCTTATGCGATCATATTGGCTATGTGCGTTACTATCTGTTGTCATTGGCAACTGATCGCATTTCACACGCTTGCTTTTACCACTATGCAGCGCAGATTCAAGCATCTTGCTGTGATAGGAATTAACAATTCATGGTGCAAACGGAATCATTTCTGCTGTGACACAGCTCTAAAAAAGACAGTTAACGGTTACTATTCAGTTGAGTCCCTTCAGCGTTATTGGAGATGCTTGCTCTCGATCTAGTTCTTGGAAACACATCGTTCTTAAAGCTATAGTGTATTTTATACAGCACTTGAATGCTTTTTTTTTTATTTAAGGGCTTGCATTTTTATAGGCTGACAATTAACATGGTATATTTAAGCTGTGCATATTTAGCAAAAAAAAAATGTTATTGAAACACTGCTTGTTCTAAGGCTAGACCTATCTAGTGGCTATTGAAACCACCTTGCATTAAAAGCGGTTAGTTGCTATTGGAAACATGGTGTTGTACTTTTGAGGTTATTTAGCCCAGTCATATTAGGACATGGCTGTGTTTTAGTCTTATATCTGGTGTCATTGTCACATGCTGTGCTAAGCTTATCAGGTATCAGCAATTTGCTGTCATTTCAGCAACACTGCTATCAGTACTGTATGGTGGTTGCTAGTGCTATGCTATCGAATATATGCTTGTTACTTAGGGTTAAGTATTATAGCGCATACTGTCCTTAGCACATGCTAATCGTAACAGTTTGTTGCCGCTTGTCTGATCTTTTGCTGTAGGGTGTATGCTTCCCCTACCAAACTACACTAGTTTTAGCAATAGTTCCGCGATTATACAACATGCTTGTTGTATCAGAATTTGCTGCTGCTAGGGGTGTTAGCTTCCCCCAATAGATCCCATACAATGGTTAAATTGGCTACAGCTAAAAGCTTGTTGCAATGTGTCCTTGCTTGATCCAGCTTGGGGTGATGCTTCCCCCATAGATTGGATCTATAGTGCTCAACATATAAAGCTAACATCAGGATGTAATCATTATATCAGCCTCAGTCGTGGTGGAGGTGGTATGAAAAAAAATCAAATAACAAATAATCGTTTTTCCTCTTTTTCTTGGTTTCTACAGAAGTAAACTACATCCAAGTATAATAAGGTTAGGACGTCATTGACAGGTGACAGTGTACACAGTACACGTCAACAACCTACATATTTGTGACTAAATATTTCCAAGTATCAGCATCACGCTTGTTGTATTAAATCATCCAGCTGTATAATGGCATGTGTTGCTAATTCTGTGTGAACTGGAAGTTTTCACCAGCATTACTTCAGTATTGTGACTTATTTTCAATGAAAAAGATAATTGGAAATTAAATCTCCATCTCTCATCTATAGCACAGTCGCAACTCAAGAAACTGGAACTGGACTGCGGATACAAGCAAGCAAACAGCTGATTCATTTCGATATCTCAATTTCCACTTTTCATTTCAGGTGGTACGTCATACATTGCAATATGCATGTTTACTGCAAGGATTTCGGGTATCAACAACATGCTTGTTGCTATGGCTTATGCGGGTATTGGCAACATACTCATTTAGGTCATCCAGGTAAGGGCAACATACTTGTTGCTTAATGCTTTCCGTATTTTGGTAACATCCTCTTGCTCAAGCTTTTCAGGTCTTTTCAAGGCTTTTTCTTGGCTCACTCAGGTAACTACAAAAGCATCCAGATTGCACTGTCAGTTGGGTTTAGGGGATAATGGCATATGGTTTTGTTTTGGGGGGTTATTGCTGCTTTCCCTGCTCTTATCCATGCTAGGCTACATGGATGCGCAGGGAGTTCTTGCCCAGAACGGAACCATACCGCAGATCCAAAATGTATGCTAATAGTTCGTGCTAATCGTATTTGACAATAGTGGTCCTGACAGAAATAAGGTCATGAAACCCATTCTGATTATTTCTTCACAAGACTTTTGGGAAATTGTATCACGTAGCCAAGAATGTTTGCTTCAAAACTATGTGAAAATCATCCTGCGTACTCATTCAGGTAAAAAAATATATTGATTTAAATTTGTAAGACATGTTTTTATGTGAGGAGGGCGTGAATCATCATGAATATTGATGTTTCACACCTGAGAAAGACAAAGACCCTCCCATAATGGCCCTATCAGGTGCTATCAGGCCCTATCATTATGAGGAGCCTTGCACAAAGAATGAGTAGAGAATTAAAAAAAATAATGGCTTTTGGATTGTTTGGATTTATTTACAACACAACATAATCCAAAAATACGCAACAAAGGACAAAAAAAGCACATTATTGAACACACTGATCGAAAGACAGAGACTTTAGTCACACACCTTTGTGCCATTCCTGAAACATAGTACATACCTGTCATTTCCAAGGTGATGGATTTTTCACTTTACCATGGTCCCTGTAAAAAATGAAACAACTGTGAACATGCTGATATCAAGATAAACTATATGCTGCACAATTTTGGGAATACATTTTTGATTTTTCTGGTTCAAATTGCGATTTAAAATGTACAAAATACACACACACATATATATATATATATATATATATATAAAATGAACACCAGGTTTGTTGTGCCTTGTAGGCATATACGTGTAGGGCTGCATAAAATAATAATAACAATAGCCTATAAGAGCGGCCTATAAATCGTTAAATATGAACACTTCAGTAACACTGCATTAGAGAAAAAGATATGGATCATATGTTACTTCAAATGCCATCCGTTACGACGTTATGAAATGAGATTGGAGTAAAAAGATGAAGCCTAATGTTTGCCGTGTTTTGCTTTTCAAACCCACAGCGCGAGTGACTCAAACTCACAGCGCGTGCAGAGAACATTTACTGAAGAGATCGAGCCGCTCCAAACTATGAAACATTATTGTTACCATATTATCTAAGTTTGAGCAGATATTCATAAAACACAGCATTTAACAGTAAACACAGGTCTAAACATTATAATATTCACCATATTAGAGTAAACACTCATACTAGCCTACTTTTATATCATGCTGTTTTATTATCGAAGATAAAAACATTCTTGTGTCATGTACATGTGTATAAATTTAGCATTAGGCTTCATGTTTTTACTCCAACCTCATTTCATAGCGTACATTTTAGTCCGGCACCAGTTGGACTAGTTGCTACAAGGTAAAGTTTATATAACAATAACATGCTTACTATTATGAGTGGATGTCTTACGTTAAAAATCTTCAAATCGTGTTCTTCTAATTCTTCTGAGGTAAATCCGGTGCACAGCACAACACTGCACAAACACAGTCTTCCAAACTCTGTGAAAAGCAGAGGAGTAGGCTACTGAAGTCTCTGATTCTTTGTTTTGAGGTGAGGAGGTGTTTACAGTTCTGCGTTCCTTCATGTCAATCGTTCTTGCGCGCGTGGGTGTGGTCACATTAGAGTTAATTAGGACGCATTTGAGAAACTATACATGTCGTTGTTTTCATACGGATTACTTAAACAGAGAATATTTGTTTTTGATATAATTTGCATCATTTAAAAATATAGATTCCAAGCTTTGTAAAGACATACATTTCAAGTCTGTCAGACAAACATTTGCTCAGTTACAGATCAGAATGAAAGAGTTTCAGAATGAACTTCACATTGACAGAGACGGCAGAACGCGCATTGTTTATTTTCTTTATTTTACGAAAAACAACATTTTGTTTTTATTATGAGAGTACACAGATAAAATAAGAAATGTAACTGTTTTTTCAACAGTATTTTGAGTTTCTTTTGCACTGATAAGAAAAAGAGCGAGCTGGTCACGCCGGCGTGACCGCCGACCCTAGGGGTTTAATAAAACATCATATCAACGGAGCGGTGATGGAAAGAGTTGGAAGCTCAAAGTTTCTGGGGGTCAACATAACAAATTATTTATCCTGGAACCATAACACCACTTCCTTGGTGAAGAAGCCCCAACAACGACTACACTTCCTGAGAAGGCTGGTATGAGTAACATCATCATGAACTTTTACAGATGTGTAGTTGAGAGCATCTTGACCAATAACATCACACTCTGGTTTGGCAGCTGTTCTACCTCTGACAAGTGGTATCTATAGAGTGGGGTGAAGTAGGCCAAGAACATAATTGTATCCAGACTTCCATCCATGGAGGAAATCAACAAAGTGTGGTGCCTTAAGGTGAGACACTACAGGTGAATAGGGTACAAATTTTAAATAATAGAAATCACCATGAAACTTTCTCAGTTGATTACTTACACAAGTATATTAAAAAAATGTATTACAAGTTTTTGAAATTTGTATGTTTAATTATGCAAATTAGGCATTATCTCATTAAATATGCACAATTATGTACATATTTTCGGTAGATAGATCTGAACATATGATAAAGCCAGGTGCAAAATTATTTTTTCATTTTGTTTACACACAAGATGAAAAAAGAATTTCAGAGGGATTTCAGGATATATGCTTTCATTACCTAGAAAATCCAAATATACTTTCCATACATAGCCTTAAAAAATAAATTCTCGCCATATTTTTTTGATTAAAATGTCACATAAATCAGGCCAGGAATGATTTATAAACAAATCCCTCTGAAAATATCTTCAGAATACTGCTAAGTGTATAACTGGAAAGTTTGGTGTACATAGGTGCTACACACGTCACGTCACGTAATGCATCTGAACGAATCACGTTGTCAGAAATTGACATCAGCCAATGAAATTTCGGTTTTAGAGTTAAATGCCCATTGTACTTTCACGATTGGTTGCTGATAAAAAGGAAATTACCATATTTGGATCCGACAACAATGTACAGGAGAGAGAGAGCTTTCCAACGGTGTATGTGATGACAGGGTGCAGATTGCGATCACAGCATGTTGATTTAGAACGACAACTTTTTGTTGAATTTAGGAGAAATTTACAGACGCAAATAGACAAAGTGAAGTAAAATAAAGACCTAAATGTGTTTATTTTAAAAAAAATTCACCACAAGCCTGAAAGAAGACATGTTATTGAAGACAAATAGCCCAAAATCTCAAAACTGACCAGTGGAAAAAAAACGATGTTTTTGCCTGCCGTGTCTCGCCTTAAGAGAGCAACCAGAATTGTGAAAGAGAGCACCCATGCCTCTGCTGGATTGTTCTGCCCACTATCACCTGAAAGAAGACTCAGAAGTGTCCGAGCATGGACCACAAAACAGCTTTTTCCCCCAGTCAATCAGGCGACTCAACGGCACTTGCTGACCACTGCCTTCTCCCCTCCTTCCACTCCATGTGTGCCCTGAGAACAGATTATCTGTGTTATCCCTTTAACATACCCGCATAGTTACCCGCATTAAGGATTAAAACCCACGGTTTATCTTTGCACAACATGGACTACCTCCCTGCAATACTTGCACTTTAATTAACCATTTCAGGACCATGCTGTTTACACTGTCAATGTTTTTTTAGGTGACTTAAAAACAGTAAAATTCTGGTTTATTGTAACTTTTGGAAATTCATAAGTTCATATAGAAAAAGCATGCATATGTGGCATGCTGTCCGAGGGTAGGGCTCAAAGCTCGAAATTTGGCCTGAACCCAGAGTATTCTCCAAAAGAGGCAAATAAGCTAGGGACAGCCGCCAGAAGATGGATTGACTAGAAGATCCCAAAAAAACAGTAATTAAGGAAACCTGTGAACAGGAAGCGCCCACGGCGTTCGAACGAGGGGGGCTTGCGGCTTCTGTTGTTTTTTGGGTTTGATGTACTGAATATGTTGTTGTTTGAAGAGGGCGGACACGGTGGATTTGAAGTTTCATAAAACATGGACTGGTTAGCTGATGAGGGCTTTATGGACTTTTTTTAAATAGAACCGATTAGACCTGATATAGCTTTTGAAAGCATCTGATAACGATCGATCGAGAGTTTGGATCTTTTGCTGGGAGAGGCCTTTTTGGGCTGATGTAGTTGCTGCCCCTACGATGAATGAGTGACAGGAATAATTTTCAGCTGGGATGCCTAATTGAAAGATAATTGATTTGAGGTATTTTTAGAACGAAAAACGTGTAACAGGGTGATCTATGAAGAGAGGATTGGATGGACATTCAGCCTGAGAGTTTCTGAATTGAAGGTAAGATAGAATGGAATGGTACGGCTGCATAGGTTACAGGAGGTTGAAGATGTACATTTGTGCAAGTGGCCTTTTTTAGCTTAGTCTGTCTTACTTTGTTTGATAAAATAGGAAATGGATTCGCTGTCAAGCACTGATAAATCTGCGACGGGAGGGGGGATTTTAGGTTTGAAGTTGGAAGCAATGCAGAGTTCTGAGCATCCGAGAGAGCCAAAGAAAACTCAAATAAACATAGTGTCATGAGTATTGGTGGAATTGATGAGTCTTGATGGAATGGTATTATAATCAGTTAGGATAAATTGGACACACGCTGATATCCAGATAAGACGTCTTAAGAATGGCTTCAGAGCTGAGTGAGAACGGCCTTTATTAATGCACTGAACGGTTGCTTCATTGTCGTAATGAACTAGAATACTGTTGGCCGTCCATTTTTTCCCTCACAAAAAGGCTGCAACAACAAGAGGGTAAAGCTTGAACAGCGTTGAGGACTGTAGTGTGTCTAAAAAGCTGGGAGGGCCATGAAGACATGAACCAGTGACCTTGATAGGATCCTTGATAGGAACCAGCAGAGGGGGCTCTGTCCATGAACAGTTGAATGTCGACTTTGAGGGAAAATAAGTTGTTGAAGGAAAAGGACAGCCCGTTCCTCTAATTTATTAAGGTAATCCATAAACCAAGCTCATCTCGACATGCCTGAGTTGGGGGGATTATGTCCTCTAATATGTGGACAGGAGACACAATAAAAAGGATGGCCTTGTGGAATTATGTGCATCGCAAATTTAAGTGTCAGAGCAGAGATAGGAGTTCGCGTTTAGAACAATTTTGGCTGTCTGTGAGGGTAGATGCGACGAGAATTATTCTATAAATTTTTTTCCTTGGGAAGAGAGGCTTGGAAATGAAAGCTTTAGCATAGGTTCTGCCAGGAAGACTTAATTACTTTGTCACATATTACCTTCACATCTATCCAATCATGTCCTTACACTGTCTGTATAAATGATTGCTACTTACACGTTTGAATTCGCAGATGCTGACGCGACAATTACCTCTACCCTCCCCAGCACCACCAGGATGGTCCTGTCCATACCTCCGGGGTGGGTCGTTGCGCCCCTGCCTTCATATTCAGGCAGGAAATGCAGATCTGCTACCCTCGGATTATGAACTACGGACGGGGCCTACGCCAAAGAACTTTATAAATATTTGCTTGCTGGGCTGTCAATAAATTAATGCTTATTACATCATTCGATCATCCTCGCGACCGCGGGCGAAACATTCCCAATGTACTTCTGCGTATTTCTTTAAACCGGACCATTTAAAAAATTCCTGCCATGGAGAAATGGACAATAAGGCAATGCTGCCCTCTTAAACGCAAAGGAACGGGCCTTCCTCCAGCGTCAGGCCGCCGCAACAGGCCCAAGTAAGCCGCGCTGCAGATTCAGTCCCGGCCAGTCCACACTCTCAACATCTGCCGGGTCAACTCCGTGAGTGCTTAGCTCAAAACCTTTCTTTTTCTGTCCCTGATTTGAACTTCGCATCGCTTCAGTTGTTGATTCACGAGCAAGTCATGCTATCTGGATACAAATTTGATCAGGGGAACACGTGTATTAAATAGTTTCCGTTCAAAGGATTTGCCGTTCATTAACGCAATACTTCCTGTGGCGTAAACTCACATGTAAACAGTAGGTCGCATATTACGTGCAGATTGCACACAGAACCATTAAGAACATTTTGTTGACACTGTACTGCAATTAATTTACGAAAAAAAAAAAAAAAAATGTAATAAAATAAACAGAGAAATAAGAACATTTTCAAACGTTTAATAATCAATCCCTCAGCCCCGCACAGTTTCGCTGAGTTCGGGATTCCAATTGCACCGGTTAAAACCATTGGTTCAGCCTCGTCCATTTGAATTTTGGGCATTAACTTGTATACAGGTGATTTCCAGGCATCACTGCACAAACTCATCCACCTTCCCAGATAGTCTAAACTGTTCTAAACGCAAACTGCTATCTTTGCCCGGCCACTTAAAACTTCAGATGCACATAATCATGCAAGGATTTAATCTCTCACCTCCTCTTCCTCGCGTCTTCGATTAACGCGCAAGATGAGCATCGATCGGCCAGGCCCCAAACTCCTCCTCCCTTCACTCTGCCTCACCACAGGAGCTCAATTCTCCAGGAGCTCTGTTTCTCTGGCTAATTTCCTCCACTGCCACAGCAGTGATGCCTCCTCTGCTTCCACAGGAGCTCTGTTTCTCTGGCCAATTTTCTCCACCGCCACAGCAGTGATGTCTCCTCCGCTCCCGCAGGAGCGCAATTTCTCCAGGTAATTTTCTCTACTGCCACAGCAGTGATGTCTACTCTGCTCCCACAGGAGCTCTGTTTCTCTGGCTAATTTTCTCCACTGTCGCAGCAGTGATGTCTACTCTGCTCCCGCAGGAGCTCTGTTTCTCTGGCTAATTTTCTCCACTGCCAGAGCAGTATGTGTCCTCTGCTCCTGCAGGAGCTCTGTTTCTATGTTTCTTCTTTCTCTGTCCAGCGAGCATTGGTCTCCCAGCGGACATAGCATGCATCTGTTTCCTCCTTCTCCGTCCAGCGAGCATGGTCTCCCAGCGGACATAGCATGCATCTATCTCTACTCTTTTTCCATCCAGCGGGAATTGGTCTCCCAGTGGATGTTCTATGTACCGTAGGAGACCGAACTCGCGCTGTCCTATGGGGGGCGGGCATTTCTACACGTACCACAAACTTTTTTCTGCAAAAAGTGCCGTGCGAGTCGCACAATGTAATCAGTGCACATACTGGGGTGCACTTGACTCGGATCTCCACAGCAGGGTATTTTTAGGTTGCAAAAACATTACCTGTGCAGTTTGCAGGTCAGTGGCGCACTCAACCGCATCGTGCCCACAGGTTAACCCATCCTCTCTTCCCTACGTGGGAACAAGCCATGCTAAATCCACTAGCTATGTGCCGCGCGCAGCAACCACCAGCGCAATACAGGACTCTGCTTTTGATGAAAGCAGGCAGCCTTGTAATCATTTCAACGCGGACAGATGTCAAAGAGCACGCTGCCGGTTTATGCACATCTGAAGCTTTTGTGGCGGCGCCCATGCTCGCATTGTATGTCCAGTCTTCAAGTCTGAAAAAAAAAAAAAACCCTAATAATCGACCTGTCAGCCCAGCACAATTCTCCGTTCCCAAGCATAAACAGCTTGATCCCTCTCAATGAATTTTCACTCAAATACCACGACATAGATCAGGCTATTGACATGATCAAAATCGCAGGTCGGGGTGCTTGGCTTGCAAAAATCGACGTTACAGCTGCTATCAAAGTAATGCCTATCCATCCAGGTTCATGGCACATATTTGGAGTTCGCTGGCTCGGGAAATATTACTTCGCAGTACGTTTAACATTCGGATGCAAAAGCAGCCCTAAAATATTTGACATGCTATCAGAAGCCGTTTGCTGGATCTTGTCGAACAACTACGCCATTCCTTACCTCATTCACCTGCTAGACGATTTTCTAATAATCTCGCCTCCCGATGCTATTCCAGCTGCGCACATCCTCAGGGTACAAAAACGTTTTCTCTGAGCTAGGAATTCCTATAGCACAGGAAAAAACCATGGGCCCTGCAACATCCATCGAATTCCTAGGAATTAATTTGGATTCAGACAAATTCCAAGCATCCCTCCCCAAAGAGAAAATCGACCGAATAATCCTCGTCTCTTCTACTTTCCTTGAAAAATCTAATTTTTCAAAACGCGAACTGCTGACTCTCTGTCTCGTTTTCTGTTTCAGAAATTCAGGATGCTGGCTCCAGAGGCGGATCAATTCCCAACTCCAGTTCCTCGCTATTCAGAACTAATATTCCCGTAACCCACCCGTTAAAACCCCTGCTTGACGCATCACTCGACAGCATCCTCCAAGCAGTATCTCCCAGGACCCTTCAATCCTACGTTACTGCTTGGAGATGTTTTAAAACATTCCATGTCTCTTATAACTTGCCTTTCCCTGATTTTTCTCTTCTTTCAATCACCTCTTTTATCTCCTACCTTAATATCATTAAGGGCCTACAAGTCGGGTGAGAGCTTTCCTAGTAGAGCACTTACGTTTTCTCTTTCATCCAGCGAGCATTTGGTCTCACAGCGGATGCAGTGTGAGAAAATCTCCTGGGCAAGCACTCTTTTTTCCTCTTTCAATTTCCTCTTTCTGTCCAGCGAGCATTGGTCTCACAGCGGACGGAGTGAGAACTTTCCCAGTAGAGCACTTACGTTTTCTCTTTCATCCAGCGAGCATTTGGTCTCACAGCGGATGCAGTGTGAGAAAATCTCCTGGGCAAGCACTCTTTTTTCCTCTTTCAATTTCCTCTTTCTGTCCAGCGAGCATTGGTCTCACAGCGGACGGAGTGAGAACTTTCCCAGTAGAGCACTTACGTTTTCTCTTTCATCCAGCGAGCATTTGGTCTCACAGCGGATGTAGTGTGAGAAAATCTCCTGGGCAAGCACTCATTTTTCCTCTTTCAATTTCCTCTTTCTGTCCAGCGAGCATTGGTCTCACAGCGGACGGAGTGAGAACTTTCCCAGTAGAGCACTTACGTTTTCTCTTTCATCCAGCGAGCATTTGGTCTCACAGCGGATGCAGTGTGAGAAAATCTCCTGGGCAAGCACTCTTTTTTTTCCTCTTTCAATTTCCTCTTTCCGTCCAGCGAGCATTGGTCTCACAGCGGACGGAGTGAGAACCTTCCCAGTAGAGCACTTACGTTTTCTCTTTCATCCAGCGAGCATTTGGTCTCACAGCGGATGCAGTGTGAAAAAATCTCCTGGGCAAGCACTCATTTTTTCCTCTTTCAATTTCCTCTTTCTGTCCAGCGAGCATTGGTCTCACAGCGGACGGAGTGAGAACTTTCCCAGTAGAGCACTTACGTTTTCTCTTTCATCCAGCGAGCATTTGGTCTCACAGCGGATGCAGTGTGAGAAAATCTCCTGGGCAAGCACTCATTTTTTCTCTTTCAATTTCCTCTTTCTGTCCAGCGAGCATTGGTCTCACAGCGGACGGAGTGAGAACTTTCCCAGTGGAGCACTTACGTTTTCTCTTTCATCCAGCGAGCATTTGGTCTCACAGCGGATGCAGTGTGAGAAAATCTCCTGGGCAAGCACTCATTTTTCCTCTTTCAATTTCCTCTTTCTGTCCAGCGAGCATTGGTCTCACAGCGGACGGAGTGAGAACTTTCCCAGTGGAGCACTTACGTTTTCTCTTTCATCCAGCGAGCATTTGGTCTCACAGCGGATGCAGTGTGAGAAAATCTCCTGGGCAAGCACTCATTTTTTCTCTTTCAATTTCCTCTTTCCATCCAGCGAGCATTGGTCTCACAGCGGACGGAGCGAGAACGTTCCCGGTAGAACACTCACGTTTTCTCTTTCATTTCAGCGAGCATTTGGTCTCACAGCGGATGCAGCGTGAAAACCTCCTGGACAAGTGTACTACAACCGCTCCTCATTCGCAGACCAACAGGGGCCGTCAGTCCAGGCAGTGAACCACCATCACGGGCCTCCCCGATCAAGCATCCAGGCCCCTTCTCGAGATGCCAGCCCGCCAATCTCGGCACTCATTTGGGGGTCTTTATTCCGGCGGCTGTCCTCTGCTCTTTAGCCTATTGGGGGGAGTACTCTGGGTTCGGGCTGAATTCCGAGCTCGGAGCCCTCCCTCCGGACAGCACGCCAAAAACGCATTAAATCTTACTCCCTCAGAGTTATATGTAAGTGTGAACTCGTGAAATGAAGTTTTATTAACTAAGTTCGGGAGGAGCACGTTCAGATAATTAACACGAGTGGACAGCAATCAGCAATCAATGATAAGAGGGTACATATAGACTCAGCAGTCTTACCTCGATCCATTGACAGTTTTGCAGCATCCCCCCTCCACCCCTTCTCCACACTCCTAGTTCTCCACACTCCTAGTTCTATAAAATCACTTACATACGGGGGGAGTACTCTGGGTTCGGGCTGAATTCCGAGCTCGGAGCCCTCCCTCCGGACAGCACGCCAAAAACGCATTAAATCTTTCTCCCTCAGAATTATATGTAAGTGTGAACTCGTGAAATTAGATCGTGCCGACGTTGGGGCACGTGTGCCTGCCCGACATAAAGTGTCTCGGTAAGATGTCTTATGGAGATCGGTAGCTAATCGGCAAGACATTGGGAAGACGGTGGCATTAGAATGATCGCCGACCGTGAGCCAACGTAAACCCGACATGATCGCCGACCGTGAGCCAACGTAAACCCGATATAATTATTATGACGTATTCGGCGCGATCCCACTAGAGCGAGAAAAGCATTCAGACGCTTCGCTCCCTTTGACTTAACACCGGCACAACTGATTTTCGGCTGCATCGCTGGAAACGGCACAGCATGCTTGAAAATCAGCTGTTCCAGTGTTAAGCCAAAGGGAGCGAGGCGTCTGAATGCTTTTCGCCGCTCTAGTAGGATCCCAACCGTTATGTTTTATTTATTTGTTTAAGCTAACGTTAACTGCTGTCAGATTGTTCCAAGGACACAAGTTTCCTATTGTCTATCAACACTCAATAACAGTTTATGTGATGTGTTAATCATAATATTTCTTCCCTAACAATTTGTAAATTGAAAGTAAATCGAAATGAAATTGAAGTGAAAGTTAAATTGAAAGTAAGTGATTGTTTGTAGCCTAGCTATTTCACACACAATCTGACTACCTGGGAAATGTCAGTCTAACAGAAATAATAGAATGGATCAGTGATATTAAAATTAAGTTTGATGGTCATGCAAATTAGGCTACAGGAGTTTTCTGGGAGAAATAACAAAATAGGAGGGCACCGGAAGATGACCTTGAAAATTTATTTTTTAATTTGTTTTTGCAAAAGCAGTATCTTTTATTTTAACAACAAATCACACAGAAAAGTACACAAGAAAAAAAGAAAAGAAAAAGAAATTCCCTTCAAAATAGTTTCAGCCCAATCAATTTTTTCACTTTAAAATGCTTGCTGGCCCCGCCTTTGCCGCCCCCATTCCTGTCCCTGCTCAGCCGCAGCCAGTTTCTTACAGCCATCTCTACATCTGCCTCAGTGGAATTTTGTTGGGCAGGATTTCTTAACACAGCACCTAAACAAAAAAAATAAAAAAAAGCAACAGGGGGAAAAAATAAGACAGTAGCACAAAAGTCTATATCTTCGTTTGATTGTTTCTATAAAGACAATTAAGAAAAGTTAGAGCATTTTATAAAAAACAAAACAAAAAAAACACTTAAAAGACATTTGGTTGAGACTACTGTGAAATTAGTATATAAATATCGAAAACAACTGATATAAATACAGGTGGTGTCTGTATTTATATCAGTTGTTTTAAATATTTATATATGGGTTGAATAGTGACAGAATGTTGCTTCAACACATTGTAGGACTTACTCAGGAGTACCTGATGAATAGGCCTAGATAGATACTGTATAATACACTTCCATCAATATGTATCTCCGTTGTGCTTTGAACTTTTCAAAGCGGACTCGACGCGCTGCTTGCTGTAACTCCACGTGGCTTCAAGCGCATCATTCTCCGCTCGGGATGCGCATAAGCGCTTTGTGCCGCACTATATTGGAGCCTTTCATATCATAATGCAGTGACGCAATTAAAGCTTATTAACATTAAAAAATATTAATGTTGCTTCCTCATTAAATAGCTGTGCAATACACTTAAAACATGTCTCAATTTTATAGCAGATTTAGCTATATCTAAAATAATTATCTTTTTAATTTTTGTTATCTTGTTTTTCATGAATGTATTTTACAACAATAAAAAGAGCAATGTGTATTATCCACTAATCTAGTTTATAATAAAATTTTTGTCATAGATTATGATCATATATTTTGGGGATTTGTTGTTTATCTTTATAATGAAGCTGTCTGTAGATACAGAAGATAGATACACACAAGAGTGATAATCAGTTTAACACACAGTTATAGAAATTCTACTTGATTTAAAAAACAAAAACTGTACTGGTATTTACAATGTAGAATGCTGCTGTTTAAATTGTTTTAACTTTAAACCTGTTGGTAGCTAGCTAGCTTTAAGTACTGAAGTACCTGTATTTTCTTTCATTTATATACAGTCGTGCTCAGAATTAATGGTACCCCTGGTAAATATGATGAAAAATGGCTGTAAAAAATAATTCTGCATCATTTATCCTTTTGATATTTCATTCAAAAAATTGGCAAAAATCGAACCTTTCATTGAAGTAAAATAATTGAAAGTGAGGGGGAAATCACATTATGAAATAAATGTTTTTCTCCAAAACAAGTTGGCCACAATTATTGGTACCCCTAGAATTGTTTACCAGTAAAATATCTCTGAAGTGTATTCCCATTCATATTTACCTTTTTTTTTTGCACACCAGGGTGACTAGGAACATGAAATTGTCCAGCCATGACTTTCTTGTTTTACAGGAGTTTAAATATGAGGAAACACGAAGGCCAAATTCCCTTAATCATCCATTACAATGAATAAAACCAAAGAATATAGTTCTGATGTGCATCAAAAGATTGTTGAGCATCACAAAATAGAAAGTGGCTGTAAGAAAATAGCTAAAGCATTGAAAATCCCCATTTTGACCATCAGGGCAATAATTAAGCACTTCCAATCAACTAAAGATGTTACAAATCTGCCAGGAAATGGACGTGTGTCTATATTGTCTTAATGCATGGTGAGGCGGAAAGTTTGAGTGGCCAAAGACTCTTCAAGGATCACAGATGGAGAATTGCAGAGATTAGTTGAGTCTTGGGTTCAGAAAGCCTATTAAAAAAATTTTTAAACAACCCCTACATTACCACATGTTGTTTGGGAGGTTTTCAAGGAAAATCCTCCTTGCTCATCCAAAAACAAACCCCAGCAAATTCAGTTGTCAGACATGACTGGACCTTCAAACAGCACAGGGTTCTGTGGTCAGATGAAACTAACAAATAGCTTTTTGGCAGCAAACATGCAAGATGGGTTTGGTGCACACAAGGATAAAAAGTACCCCATGTGTACAATTTAATATACCATCTTTAATGTTGTGGTCATATTTTTCTGCTGGAGGTCCTGGACTTCTTGTTCAGATACATGCATGGCATCGTGGATTCTATCAAATACCAACAGATAAAAAAATCGAAACCTGACAGCCTCTGCTAGAAATCTTATAATGGGCCGTGGTTGGATCTTCCATCAGGACAACGATCCAAAACAAACATCAAAATCAACACAAAAATGTGTTAAGTAGCACAAAATGAAGCTTCTACCATGACCGTCCCAGACCTGATGAGTGGAGTGAACTGAAGAGAAGAAGCACCAACATGGATCTGGGAATCTGAAGGATCTGGAGAGATTCTGTATGAAGAATGGTCTCTGATCTCTTGTCTGTGTTCTCCAAACTCATCAGGCATTATAGGAGAAAACTCAGAGCTGTTATCTTGGCAAAAGGAGATTGCAAAAAGTATTTAATAAAAGGGTACCAATAATTGTGGCCAACATGTTTTGGAGATAAACATTTATTTCATAATGTGATTTCCCCCCCACTTTCTATTCTTTTACTTCAATGAAAGTTTAGATTTTTGCCAATATTTTGAATGGAAGATCAAAAGGATAAATGATGCAGATTTATTTTTTACAGCCATTTTTCATCATATTTACCAGGGGTACCATTAATTCTGAGCACGACTGTATTTCTTTATTTTTTGTAGTGTTTGAATAAAGGGTGGCAATCTTTCATAATCAACTGTTGTTGTGGACTATATAGGAGGTATATTTTAGGTGGCTAATTGAGAAAATTGCTATATTTTTTATTATTGTAGAATAAAATAAAAATATCGGATTAATATCTGTATCGACAAAAGCCGAAGCTGCAAAAGCCAAAGCTGCGGCAGAATGTGCGTACGCATTGGTCAGAGTTTACTTATAGGTGCGCACACTCAAGTTTATTTTTAATAGATCACAACCTTTGCGTGGGAAGTGGCGTACGCATGTTTTCAGCCCCGTTTTGAGCATACGCACGCTTTATAAATGAAGCCCCAGCTGATTTAATGTGGTTATCTGTGTTTAGAGGGAAATACAATGAAAATCTAAAGCGCTACCAAAGCCTTTTACAAACATTATGATATTTAAGCAATATCACTCGGGTAGGAGTGTGATAGAGCTCTATATCATCACGGCTGTGATTAGACCAGAAGGTAACACTTTACGGTAAGGGTACATGAATTATCATGAATTCATGTATAAATTCATGCATGAATTATGCATTCATTCATGCATTAATATCTCATGAATCTTTAGGAACTAACACGAGTTCAACGTTTTTCATTCATGACTTCATGGATGAACAACACGTTAATTAAAACATTAACTATGATGAGTACATCATCATGAATTATGATTTATTAAGCATGATCATTATGTTTTCTTTGCTCACAGTTATGCCACCTTTAATAACACATTATTCATCAGTGTTTAAAAGGACCTAGTCACCACTTTAGTTGAGGGGCCACACACATGATGAAGTCATTGATAGATATGCTTAGTTAACAATGAGTAGTACTGTATTGGACAGACCCCAAAATTGACCAATCAAAGCTTATAGTACACAAATTCTGTTGACATTCAAATACAGTAGTCATCATTAACTAAGCATTATCTACTCTATCTACTATTAGCCCCTCAACTAAAGTGGTGACTAGGTCCTTTGAAACACTGATGAACAATGTGCTATTAATGGTGGTATAACTTTGAACAAAGAAAACATAATGATCAAGTGTAATAAATCATAATTCATGATGATGTACTCATCTTAGTTAATGTTTTAATTAAGATCTTGTTCATCCATGAAGTCATGAATGAAAACCGTTGAACTCGTGTTAGTTCCATGATGATTCATGAGATATTAATGAATGAATTAATGCATAATTCATGCATGAATTTATACATGAATTCATGATAATTCATGTACCCTTACCGTAAAGTGTTACCGACCAGGGTAGGGGTGGGCGGTATGACCAAAATTCTGTTTCACGGTATGACTAATTTTATTTCACGGTAAGATAGCGTTTCAGTTGTCTTTGAGGTTAATTAAAACACATACTTACTGTACAAAGGCAAAGACGCTGTGTAATATGGGCCTTGGCTCTGAAAAGAGCCTTTGGGGTGTATGTAGCTCCTGTTGAGAAAAAGAAGAAACATGAAAAGGAGTCAAATATATTGAAAACGCCTTTGTGAATTAATGTGCACTCAATTTATCTTTATTGACTAAAACAGTATGTTAAGAACATGGCAAATCAGAACTGTAGGATGACTTCTATTGATCACTTACAAAAATCAGATGAAAATCGATCACTGAAAAAACAGAAAAGACAATTATTCTATTTTGTTTAAATTACAGTTAATAAAGGCTCTATTTTATGCATAGGCATGTGTCCAAAAAAGTCCACTAACTTTACTTCACTTACTATCACTTTACTACATAACCACTTCTTTGTTTGACTGTCTAGTGGCTGCGCGCTTGTACTAAACTGAGCTCTTTGATTGACAGGTCTACTTTTAACGTTACCATAGAAACACACAACAAAAGAGCTGCTTTAATTTTAAGCATGTCACTTATGAAAAAAAAACATTAAAAAAGCCTTGAGTGTAAGGGGTTAATATTATAAAAGGACAGATGTCATTTTAGTGTGGAAAAAAAGTCAGTCCGTTAATTTTATTTGAAACTGGCTGTTTTACCTCTCCTCTGACTGAAGAAAAACGAGTTTCCCTCGAAAATACTGTCTAAAATAACTCACTGAAAATATTTAATACACGAAAATATTAACAGTCAGTTAATAATAACGAAGTCAACAGTTAGTTAATAACAACTAACCAAGTCCAGAAACACGTAAGTTAATAACGTTAACTTAGCTGCTAGCTGCTAATCCTCCAGCGCCAATTTCTGTCAACCGTTTATCGAAAACATTTCTCAGAAAACTCGACGTTTTTATAACAAAATGATATTTTTCAATAAAAAAAATAAGTACACAAAACAAAATAAACACATAGTGGCCTGAAAATTGTGTGTTTGAAAAGGATAAATACAGAGTCCGTTTATTGTACCGAGGCGATGCTGTGTAGACACTGTGTAGATCACGACGCTGAAGACTTGATCACTCACGAGCATAGCTCACGTGCATAAGTGCACGAGCCACCTAAACGCCCAGTTAAATTGCAATATACATTTTGAACCGGGCTTGAAGATTCATTTATAAAAAAAATAATATTAAACCTGAAAAAAATTATCATAAAAAAATACGTGAATAACTTACGTTTTTTTTATTTATTTTTTATCAGAACTCTCTCTCTCTCTTTTTTTTGCATACGTTTATATTTTTTTCTGAAACTGTTTAGGACGTCTGTTTGTTGGGTATCATCAAATAAATTGTGGCATACGGATTTTACACATACACAAGCACCGGCTTGTGGACCATAGATGTGGACCAATGGTTGCGTATAACTTCTAGTAGGCAGCTGGCATATTTGTGCGAAAAAAGAAGCGGGATCGGCAAAATGGATCCTCACGGTTCCTCCGCCGATCTCCGAAGTTGTGCATGAATGGAGTGGCTGCAGATTCACCCCGCCGATGGTTTACCGACCTAAGTTTGTTTGGTGTGACGGGGGAAAATACCTCCCGATCCTTTGCAGCTGGTGCCTTCCAATTGCCAACGTTGGTAAGACTGAACGTGCTGTCTGGGATTGCACCATAAACCATTCCCTCGAAAAAATCAGGACAGAAGTGGACAAAAGAGATTAATTAAAACACCAGGTGTAAACGGCTGTGTCTTCCTCATCTACTTGTGATCCGATCAACCAAAACGCATCTTAAGTATTCTGTATGAAAGCAACGAGATGTACAGTTTCTCAAACAATTCATGAATCGTTTGCTCCTCATTAGCTGTAATGTGACCACACCCAAGCGCGCAAGAGCAATTGACATGCAAATCGTCCACGTGAAGGAACGCAGACCTGTAAACGCACTCATCACCTCAAAACAAAGAATCAGAGACTTCAGTACTCACTCTTCATTGAGTTTTGAAGACAGTTGTGTTTGTGCTGTGCTGTTTACCTTGGATTTACCTCAGAATTATTAGAAGAACGTGCTTTGAAGATGAGAACGATTTTTAAGGTAAGACATTTCCACTCATAATAGTAAGCATGTTATTGTTGCTTACAGTTCATATTAGTTAAACTGGTGCCAGACTAAAATGTATGTGTATATAGACTGTTAGAAAAAATGAAGTGGACATTGAAGATCTCAAAAATGAAGTTTATTACAGCATAGCAGTGGCAAGGTACAAAAAGCACCTTGGTTCACCGGCGTCAAAATGAACCCAGAACATCCAAATCTTAAACCTTTAATCCTGTTACAGTTTACAACTCTTAATGTAAATGAAGTTGCCCTTGTTGTAACATCTGTGGTCTGTATGTTAATGAAGTTGAGACACCACATTGTCTGAGAAGGTTCTCTGTGTCCCACACCCAGTCCCATTCTACAATTGACTACCATTTGCTCAAGATGTGATCAACCCAAATGGTGAAGAAACGATATAACTTCACTTCCTTTATCTCTATGATAGTTAAGCCATTTTGGGGATGAGCTCATTCTAAAATATATTTTTATGTATAAATAAATATTGTTTATGAGTCCTATATGTAGTGCTGTGTTTGTCATGTTCAGTGTTCTGTCTGGTCCTGTGCAGTTCTCCGCCCGGTTCTTCTGTCTCACGGATATTCCTGCATTCCTCTGCCAGTGCTGCTGGGTTCTGCCTGATGAGGATCCTCTGTTCACTTCAGTCACCTTCGTTCTCCAGGACCGTGTTCAGCTCACTGCAGTCACCCTGCGCTGCCAAGGACCTACTGCCGACCAGAAATATCATCAGCCATCCTGTCCTGTTTATCTTGCTGCTTATAAATAAACCTTACCTTTATTCGCATTATTGGATCCTGTGATTCATAACCTGACACAGGTAGGCAACCTTTCAATGCTAAATTTATATTACGACACAATGATGTTTTCGATATTAAATTATGTTCGATAATAAAACACAGCATGATATAAAAGTGGCCGTGTATGATTGTTTACTCTTATATGGTGAATATTAGAATGTTTAGACCAGTGTTTACTGTTAAATGCTGTGTTTGTGGATAACTGCTCAAACTTAGATATGTATAATGTGGTAACAATAATGTTTCAAAGTTTGGTGCAGCACGATCGCTTCAGTAAATGTTCTCTGCACGCGCTGTGAGTTTGAGTCACTCACGCTTGTGCATTTGAAAAGCACAATACACCAAACATTAGGCTTCATGTTTTTACTCCAATCTCATTTCATAACGTCATAAGTAGGGGAAACATTTGAAGTAACATGATAATACATAAATATTTCTCTAGTGTATTGTGGCCTACTGAAGTGTTCCTTTTTAATGATTTATAGGCCGCCTGCTATAGGCTATTGTTATTATTATTTTATGCAGCCCTATACAAGTAGGCTATATGCCTACAAAGCACAACAAACCTGGTGCTCATTATATAGATCAGTGTGTTGAATAATGTGCTTTTTTGTCCTTTGTTGTGTATCTTTGGGTTATGTTGTGTTGTAAATAAATCCAAACAATCAAAAAGCCATTTTTTTTAAAAATCTCTTCTTTGTGCAAGGTTCCTCATAATGATAGGGGCTGATAGGGCCATCATGGGAGGGTCATTGTCTTTCTCAGGTGTGAAACACACCAATATTCATGATGATTCATGCCTCCTCGTAGCCTGGTTGACACCAAACCCCCCACAAAGAAAACATGCAGTGTTGGTGGGGCCCCAGGACAGGTTTGGGAACCACTGTTCTAAGCTACGGGATTCCATTTTCAACAGTCTTGTGAATATATAATCAGTATGGGTTTCATGACCTTATTTCAGTGACAATTTTTTTTCACAGACCACGCATAAATGTCATTATCTCAAAACTACAAACTTTTACATACATGCTGTTGACAAAATTGTAGCAGAGTTTGTGCTGAATACAGTGTAATCAGAATCTAGCCATGAAAATGTCACAAGTAACAGAAATAAATAAGCACAAATGTCAGAGCATGTCAGAACACCTCCAGGTCCCAGAAAACACCTCAGACCCCAGAGGGTTAATAACAGGCATAAACAGGGCCTCTGGGCGCTATTCCAGAAAGCAGGTTATGTGACATACCTGGGTATGATTAAGGGTAAGTAAGCCGATAAGCGGGACAAGTTTACTTTAGAGGTGCCCTATTGATGAGGCTCCAGTTGACGTGACAGATTGCGCACAGTATTATATAGTTATATATAATATATTATAATATAATATAGACGATTTATAAAGCTCTTTTAAAACAAGGTCATGTTCATTTTATTATAATAAATAGCTACATTATATAATTCTCATCTCACACATCGTTGATCTGCATTCATACTTTTTTTTGCAACATGACATTTTCTATGCGATGATTTATTTCTATAATAAAAAAACATATATGATACGATATGATATATCTTACCTTTCAAGCAATGGGGATGACAAAAAAATGACTAAAAAATAATTAGCATCAAACAAACAATATATTTATTATTCACAGTGATTAAAGATTATTAAACGAAAAGATTGAAAAATTATATATATATATATATATATATATATATATATATATATATATATATATATATATTATAAGTATCCCTCCAGCACCCAGGCGGCCAGCAGCGAGCAACTCACTCCAGCGCACCATCTCGAGCGTCCATGCTCGATGGCTCCGCGGATTCCCCACAACGGCGATTACTCTTTGACAGTGCATTCCTTCTTCTTCCCGGGTTTCGGCACCAGTGTAACAAGGTTAGATGTTATGGGAAGGAGGAGGCGGGAACTGGCGAACAATCAACACTTTTAATAATAATAAAAAAAAGTAAAGACAGCAGTCCCTCATGGTTGACTGCCGCCACATATAATAAAACAAAACATCAAATAAAATCCAGGCCTGGCCTCTCTCGATCTCCACTGTTGTCGCTCCTCCTTTTATGCTTCCGCTCCTACATGAGAGATACAAGACCGGTGCGTCACGTAGGTGTCGCTCATCAGCAATCACGCCACCGGCTACGCACCATTCTCTCATGGCCCTCTGCCTCATCCTGCTCGCCACATAAGTAAATCAGCATTTAACAAAAGTAGAAGAAAGAAGTAGTATGGTGTGTTTTTTTCTCAGCGTCCATTTCCATGATGACTCGTCGATTCATCGCTCTGTTGAGAATGTCTTGTGTGTTAACCATGAACACACTCTGATTTGGATTAACTTTCTCCCTGACTCGTTTTTGGAACCAGAATAGCTCAAGTAAGCAAGATTGAGTTTAATCAACCAAGAGTTCAGGGTATGTTTGATGGTAATCCTCCGCTGATTTTCTTGTTCTTGATGGCCCTTATCACTTTGTGATCACTAACTGAAGGGATTTGGCATAGATGAAGCTGCACCCAACATTAGTAATTATTTACATTTACATTTATATTTATTCATTTAGCAGATGCTTTTATCCAAAGCGACTTACAAATGAGAACAATAGAAGCAGTTAAACTAACAGTAGGACCACAAAATGTAAGTGCTATAACCTCTCTCAGTCTAATCTAACGCAGAACCCGTGAAGGTGTTATTTATTTATTTTTTTTATTAATAGAAAGGAAGATAAAAGTGTTAGTATTACTGGAACAAGTGCTGCCGAAAGAGATCTCAACCGTCTTCAACCGTTTCTTGAAAATGGCTATGGACTCCGCAGCTCTGGTTGAGTTGGGTAGGTCATTCCACCAGCGGGGAACAGACATGGTAAAGGTCTGAGAAAGAGATTTTGTGCCTCTTTGACATGGCACTACAAGACGACGTTCGCTTGCAGAGCGCAAGTTTCTGGATGGCACATAAGTCTGAAGTAATGAGTTTAGGTAAAAGGGAGCAGAGCCAGTGGTTGTTCTATAGGCAAGTGTCATTGACTTGAATTTGATGCGAGCTGCAACTGGCAACCAGAGCAATTTTGTGAGGAGAGGAGTTACTTGTGCTCTCTTCGGCTCGTTAAAGACCACTCTAGCTGCAGCATTTTGGATTAACTGCAGAGGTTTGATCGAGCAAGCTGGAAGACCAGCCAGAAGAGCATTACAATAGTCCAGTCTGGATAGAACAAGCGCTTGGACAAGAAGTTGTGTAGCATGCTCTGATAGGAAGCGCCTGATCCTCCTAAAGTTGTACAAGGCAAATCTGCAGGACCAGGCAGTACTAGTAATGTGATCTGTGAAGTTCAATTGATCATCAATAACAACTCCAAGGTTCCTGGCTGACCTTGAGTGAGTTATGGATGACGAACCTAGCTGAATAGTGAAGTTGTTATGAAGTGTTGGATTGGCCGGGACCACAAGTAGCTCTGTCTTCGCAAGGTTAAGTTGAAGGTGGTGTTCCTTCATACAGCCAGAGATGTCAGTCAGGCAGGCTTAGATGCGAGCAGCTACCGTCGGATCATCAGGCTGGAATGAGAGGTAGAGTTGTGTGTCATCAGCATAGCAGTGATAGGAAAAGCCATGTTTCTGAATCACAGTTCCTGGTGATGTCATGTAGATGGAGAAGAGAAGTGGTTCAAGCACTGAGCCCTGAGGCACTCCAGTAGCTAGATGTTGTGACTTCGACACCTCACTCCTCCACGATACCCTGAAGGACCTACCTGAGAGGTAAGACTTGAACCATCGGAGTGCGGTTCCCGAGATGCCCTTCATCATATTTAGACCCTGCACTGCCAGCTGTTCAAATGCTCCATATTTTCTGACCAACATACTTTCCTGAATAGCAGAGAAGCCTGTGAAGATTCATTAACAATTGTTAACAAATACATTTGGCACTTTCAACAAACTCATTGAAGCCATTTTTTTTTTTCAAAAGAGGTGCTAAACTTACAGAGAATGTTGGTTGTTAACCTCAGGAGGTAAAAAACGTTTCTGTTCACTTATACGCAAGAAAGTTACTAAACTTTGAGACAAAAACGTTGTGTTTTCTTGGCTATAAATAAACTGACAGCAACCAGTGGTAATCTGTTGTTGATAACAGGCTCAGTGTAAAAGAGCATATAAATGCCCACTTCCAAGGACAGGGACTGTGTGAGTACAAAGACAACAGTTCCCTTTCAAGGGAACTCGAGCTGTGTCGAAACGCTGTGGGAACGCCTCTGCGTGATTGCGTTATGAAGCACGAATGAAACCAGTCCACTGGCGTGACGGAACGACATGTGACATCATCGACCAGGAAACTATAAAGAACACCTGAACCAAACAGCGTCAGCTGTGTCTTCAGCAAGCGCTCTATGTGAATCTATGTCCCTGGTGTTTTTTGTCTGTCTTAGAATTTGCTAGGCAGGAGTTTTCACCCATAAAAAAAATAAATAATTATATATATATATATATATATATATATATATATATATATATATATATATATATATATAAATATATATATATATATATATATATATATTACCGGATCAAACAGTGCTGACGTGGAAACCAGGAAGAAACATTGTGCCATGAATGAACTATTCAGTGTCCACAGATCAGCAACATTCACCATGGATTTATTGTAGTAACACTACTAACTGTAACCATGGAAGTTTGGCAGGAATAGTAGGCTATAATGCTTTCAAGTAACATTACACCAGTTTTATTTTGACATTATGAATACAATTGCTGCCCTCAAATGTTAATCTGAACATTATCATACTTTATGATATTAATAAAAAAAGAATAAAAAAATAATAAATCAAGGAAATTTCTCTGCCATTTCTTTCTTTTTGCTGTTTCGAAAACGTACCGAACCGTGACACAAGTGTATTGTATCGAACCGAACCGTGAATTTTGTGAACCGTTACACCCCTAATATATATATATATATGTATAAAAAAATCGAATCGTGGGGTTCACAAATGGATCTGGCAGAGGGGTTAGGGATAGTGTCTCATCTTAGGGTCAGAAGCACTCTTTACAGTTACATCCACTGGCATTGCAATTATCCAGTTCTGAGGAGCTGAATGGTAATGGACTGCATTTATATAGCACTTCCACAGAGCCACCAAAGCAATTTACATTTTGCCTCATTGCCACTTTCATCCATTCACTCACTGACGGCAGTGTCAGCCATACAAGGCGCCATCCAGCTCGTCGGGAGCAGCTGGGGTTAGGTGTCTTGCTCATGGACACCTCGACACTTGGTCAGGTGGAACCGGGGATTGAACCACCAACCTTCCGGTTTGTAGACAACCTACATGAACCACTGAGCCACTGCCGACCCTGAATGTTGTAGTTATCGAAAAAGACTCACCACTTCATGTGAAAGTGTAGCGTTTGTACGCACGTATAAATATGACTAATTATTATTCATAACGGATTATGATCAATAATTAATAATTTAATTATTTTCAGAATTTACTGAAGCAGAATCAATAGTGTGATCATTTTATCAGTTCATCCAATGAACGGAAAGCATAAGCAATTATTAATTCTAGGAAATATAATATCTTCCTGGCCAAGAAAGACTAATTCCCAGCTAACAGCTAAATTAAGAAATAATTCAAGGGTAAAAGCATAAGTAGCTTAGGTCGTAGTTCAAGACAATAAATTCGTAAGCACATAACACAAGTAATGCTTCTCTTTTCAAATACAAACAATACTTTATTGATTATAAGACTAACACATAAAACTAATATCTAACACAAACACACGCATTCATACAAGTTGCAGAAAGAAAAAGAGTAAGGAAGAATAAGTTTAAGAGTGAGGTGAAATCCCAAGATTCTATGCACTTATAAGACACAACCTGAACGAACCATCAATAATTAATTTTACCCTTCTATCGTTTCTTAGGCGGGTAATTAAATTTTATATCAATGCACCAGTTCAATTAAGAGTCTGGAGACTACTTGCTTGTCCTTGCGTTGCTTTGGGGATCCCCTTTTGTCGGTGTAAAGGGGGTTTCCCGGGTCCGTTGCTTGGCTGGCGGTCTCCTCGTGCCTGCTAGATCTTGGGCAGCCAATCACGTGGTGTGTTGGCAGCTGGGTGAAAGTCTTTGAAGTTGGAAGCGCGTTGCAGTCGAAACGGTTAAACGAAACTTTGCAGCAAAACTTAACTTAGAACCGAGACTTTTAACGGAAAAGAAGTCAAAGGAAAATAAAGGTGAGACGAGTTAGATGGCTTGAATAAATCTGTTTTAACCCTGATCTTGATTTGGGTCATTTGTCTCTATGCATCTACATGGCTACTATACCCATCGTCTGCTCCACCCGACTTGTTCTCCTGCCGAGGCCTTTTCCCGAGGGCGAGAGCGGGGGAGAGAGAGGGCAAGAGCTCCAGAGAGCAGAGGGCAAGAGCAGCAAGAGAGAGCAAAAAGAGAAAGAGTGAAAGAGCAAAAAGAGAAAGAGAGAGATAAACTGGTGTTCAGTCCTTTTGAAGACCTGACGTTTCCGCCTTCTTTTGGAAGAGGGTCCAATCAGGAGCTGTCCCTTTGGAGGGAGATTTTATGATCCTTTGTGGTATAACCAGGCATTTAAATCTCTAGATCCATTGGGTGTTTAAGAGAAGAATCTTCACACTTCTTATAATACTAATGTGTCACAAAGTTTAGCAAAATGTAATGTCAATTAACAAATGGGGAACGAAGATTGGAGTTTATCGAGACCAAACTTGCCACAAATGGATTTGGTTAAACATTAGTTGGCAAAGTTTGAAACATTATTCCATTAGAGTTGTCGAGAAACATAGACCAAACCACAAAAAGGCAACTTATGAAATAGGGAACTTAGATACATTGTTCATACAATTCTCAAGTGGATATATATTAGCGTATATATATATATATATATATATATATATATATATATATATATATATATACGACCCAAAGGAATGTTCACAGAACTGTGACTCTCTCTGAATTCTAACCAAGGAGGAGAAATGAATCCTGTATTCATATATATATATATATATATTTATGAATACAGGATTCATTTCTCATTCATTTCTCAGGATTCATTTCTCAATACATGAATCCTGTATTCATATATATATATAAATACAGGATTCATTTCTCCTCCTTGGTTAGAATTCAGAGAGAGTCACAGTTCTGTGAACATTCCTTTGGGTCGTAAACACTGTTATCTAAGAACACCAGTGATGTTAGTTTTGGTCTCTTTTCACTCCAAAGATGGAAAACATAGTAAACTATATTTAACTGGATATTACTGTACGTATTCTGATTGATCACACCGAAAGCATTGTGGAGGTGTCCAGAACTATGTGTACAAGTTATGGGAATAGACAGTTATTTTTAAAATGGTATTTATAATTCACTTTAGGCTACGATAAAATCAAAGTCATTCCAATGTGACATGGGCAAATGGACACACATAAAAACACATCGAATATATCTGGTTAAATGTCTTTAAAAAAAAAGAAGTTTCTTTCTCTTTTAGAACCCCCTTCTGTGGGACATTCCAGTCAGTCATAAAAATGTCTCGTAACTGGACACCGCGCTCTGTCCGGAGCGGGCTTCCCTTGTGGGGGATGCGTGTGGTTGTGTGTGTGTGTGTGTGTATGTTAATTTACATCCAGGCTTTTTGGGCCTGAAGGCTTTGGGATTTTAGCTAGGATGTATTTAGTTATTCAGATTCACCCCTCGCCCAGTCCTTACACAGCGCACAGATTATATTATTTTAAATTATTATTAAAAAAAAAAAAAATGAATATTCAGCCTGTAATTCAGACTATGAAATACTTGTCTGATTGTTATTGGCTGCATTTAAATTTGAGAAATTAAATTAAATATATTTATGGCCTTTTAGCTGCATGAAATACTATGCACTTTCTAAAATCCAGATTGGGGGGGGGGGGGGGGTGTCATCCGATTTAAGTTCTGCACTGTAGGGAAGCTCATCAAAAAAAATATAGATGCTTACTCTCAAGCAAGTCGTGTCACAAATCTGGTCCGAGGATTGATTGGTCATGTTAGATCTAAAGGACTTATACTTCCACATGTCCATCCTTCCACAACACAGGAATTTCCTGAGGTTCGCTTTTCGGGGGCGAAGCGTACCAATATTGTGTTCTTCCTTTCATAGGCCAGCCACTGTAAAGCAGTTTAAAAAACTGTAAGGTCTGATTGCAGCAGCGTCCAATGTTATACCTCGCGGCCTGTTGTACATGAGACCGTTACAGTGGTGGCTCAGGACCAAGGGGTTCTCCCTGAGGGGAAACCCGCTCCGCATGATCAAGGTCACGCGAAGATGCCTTTGTGCCTTAGTTATGTGGAAAGAACCTTGGTTCCCTTTCGTTGTCACTCCGAGTTACGTCGGATGACGACGAATGGGGTTTCGCTTAGAAAGCCTATCAGCTTCGAGTATTACAAAACGAGCCAATGGCAAAGAAATGCCATGGGTCTGCGGAATTTGCATGACGTAACTCCGCCCCACCTCGTGGGTATAAAAGGAGGACGCTGGCAACATGCAGTTATGTTTTCGCTTCGGAGCCAAGAGTACCTCTTCACTCCTCAAGCCATCTCTGAGAATTGTCAGCTTTTACAAACGAGTTCCTCTGGTGTTGGTGTTTGTGGGCGATTCCAGCGAGCGCGCGCTTCCTGCTGATCTGTGCAGTGATTTTGCCAGAGAGTGCGTGTCTCCCTGGCCGCCTCGACATCAGAGTGTTTCTCTCTCACAAAAAGAGCTTGCACGCGGCACGTCTTTTTAAAGATGCCTCGCCCGTGCACTTCTGGTTGCGGCAGATATGTGTCTGACTCTGATGGGCACGAGCGCTGCCTAGTGTGTTTGGGCATGGATCACGCTAGAGCAGCGCTCGTGGATGAGTCATGTTCTCTCTGTGGGAACATGACCATCGCGTCACTAAGGTCGAGACTCAGTGAACTCGCAAGAGTGAGAGTCCCCTCATCCACACCCCGATCTAATGCTCCCCCGAGGAGTACTACTTCGGCTGGTGGCCAGGGTGACCTGAGGGTAACGGTCTGGAACCAGGCGCCGACTATGTGTCCGCGACCCCAGCCCCCCTCTTCAGTGACGGTGCCCGCTAGTGAGCCTCCGATTCCCGCGGGTCTACCTTCGGGTGCCCCGTGGGCTTCGGTTGAAGCTACAGAGGAAGACGCCATGTCTGTAGCAGCATCACAAGGTGGGCTTGATTCTTCCAGAAGTGAAGATTCAGCGCAGCTGCCACCTTCCGGTGTGCATACGGCTGTGCCTGAATCGGATCCGGAAATGACGGCCATGCTTTCCCGGGCTGCCGCGAGCATTGGTTTAGAGTGGAGGCCTCCACCCTGTCCCGAGCGCTCGCGGCTGGACGATTGGTTTTTGGGTAAGGCTGCCGACCTCCGTGGTCCACGGCAAACCCCAATACCATTCTTCCCGGACGTGCATGATGAGATCTCGAAGTCCTGGAAGACCCCCCTGTCTTCCCGGGACCGCTCGCTGATCCCATCCGCCTTTCCTCCCCTCGATGAGGCGGCCGCCCGTGGGTACACTGGGCTTCCCCCGGTTGAATGCTCTGTTGCGATGCAACTGTGTCCTCAGAGTGCTTCTTCTCGGGGCGAGCCTAAGCATCCATCCAAGGCCTGTAGATTTTCGTCGTCTATGGCGGCGAAGTCTTGCAGAGCGGCGGGACAGGCGGCTACCTCTCTGCATGCTATGGCCACTCTGCGGGTCTACCAGGCCCAGATGCTCAGAAGCATGCACGAGGGCAGGACAGACCCAGGGCTCTTCAATGAGCTGCGTGCCGCAACCGACCTCGCTCTCCGGGCGACGAAGGTAGCCGCGCGCTCCCTGGGTTTGGTGATGTCCACCGCGGTGGTCCAGGAGAGACACCTATGGCTGAACCTGGCTGACATGCGGGATTCCGAGCGGACTCGTCTGCTCGATGCGCCCCTGTCCCAGGCCGGCCTCTTCGGCGGCGCAGTTGAGGACTTTGCCCAACAGTTTTCAACTGCACAGAAGCAGACTGAGGCCATCAAACATATTCTGCCCCGCCGACCCGCTGCTGCCTCGTCGTCGGTCGGGCAGACGCCTCAGCCTGCTTCCCGCCGAGGGCGCCCTCCTAAAGCTTCCGCCCCTCCCGCTAGGCCAAAGCAGCAGCCTCCACCCAGGCCGACGCGCGGAGGAAGCCGCAGGAAGGCGCCCCAGCCCTCTCCAGCCCCGCCCCCCGCCAAGCGCCGGGCCAAGCGGCGCTCCTGAGACGGGCTGCTCAGGGATGATGTTTGTTTCACAGGAGATGGTAGCAGGGCCACTCCTTCCCCCGGTGGAGGGCCGGGGGAGAATCCTTTGTTCTCCACTCCCCGCTGCTCACCCACGGGTGGGCAGCACCCTAATGTGGTTAAAGACAGAAACAAACCTCTCACCCCTGAGCACACAGAGTTCTCGGACGACCCAGAGCGCCGCCCACCAGCCGTGCTCTCCTCGTCCCCCTCTGTCCCAGAGTCGGTTGACACGGCGTGCCGCCCACGGGCCGTTTCGTCCCTGTCCCACTCTGTCGCCATAGCAGGCCCCCGTGGAACGCTGGTCCTTCCCTGGCCTCCTCTGTCAGGGCGCGGAGCTTAACTGCGCCCCCACACCGGATCGCTATGCCGTCCACGTCCGGGCCAGTTACTCCGCTTCGCTGCCCCTCCGGGGGGACGCCGGTGGTCCGCATGACCCCGCTGGTACAGTTCCTAGAAGCCTGGCTAGAGCTTCCCCAACTGTCCCGCTGGGTCGCCCGCACCGTCCGGTTCGGCTATGCGATTCAGTTCGCACGGTCTCCTCCCCGATACAGGGGAGTCCACTCCACTTTGGTCGGTGGCAACGCCCCGATCATGCGAGCAGAGATTGCCACTCTGCTGGCGAAGGGTGCAATCGAGACTGTCCCTCCAGCCGAGATGAGGTCCGGCTTCTACAGCCCTTACTTCATTGTCCCCAAGAAAACCGGTGGGTTACGACCAATCCTGGACCTGCGAGTATTGAATCGCTCCCTTTACAGGATGCCGTTCAAAATGCTCACCCCCAAACGCATTTTCGAGTGTGTGCGGCCCCAGGATTTGGTTTGCAGCGATCGACCTGAAGGACGCCTACTATCATGTCTCCATTCTCCCTCGTCACAGACCGTTCCTCCGGTTTGCTTTCGAGGGACAGGCATATCAGTACGCGGTTCTCCCGTTCGGGCTAGCCCTGTCCCCTCGCGTCTTCACGAAGGTCGTCGAGGCAGCCCTTGTTCCCCTTCGGGTTCACGGGGTTCGCATCCTGAACTATCTCGACGACTGGCTGATTATAGCTCACTCTCGAGACCAGGTTTGCGAACACAGGGACCTTGTGCTCCGGCACTTAGCCCGTCTGGGCCTTCGGGTCAACTGGGAGAAGAGCAAACTTTGCCCCGTGCAGAGGATCTCTTTTCTCGGTATGGACATCGACTCGGTCGCCATGCCCGCGCAGCTTACGAGCGAGCGCGCGCAGTCACTGCTGACTTGTCTGAGACAAATACAGGGCAAGAAAGCGGTTCCACTGAAACATTTTCAGAGGCTCCTGGGGCATATGGCATCTGCAGCCGCGGTCACGCCGCTCGGATTGCTTCATATGAGACCGCTTCAGCTTTGGCTTCGCGACCGAGTCCCGAGGTGGGCATGGCAACAAGGCAAGCTCCGAGTTCCAGTGACTTCGAGCTGCCGTCAGACCTTCACCCCGTGGTTGAACCTCAGTTTTCTCAGGGCTGGTGTCCCCCTGGAACGAGCGTCGAGGCATCTTGTTGTCTCAACAGATGCCTCCACCACGGGCTGGGGCGCCATGTGCAATGGTCATGCTGCCGCGGGCTCCTGGACAGGACCCCAGCGCCTATGGCATGTGAATTGCCTCGAGTTGCTGGCAGTACGCCTTGCTCTGCACCGCTTCCGAGCGCTGCTCATGGGTCAACACGTACTAGTCCGATCAGACAATACCGCCACAGTAGCGTACATCAACCATCAAGGTGGTCTACGCTCCCGCCGTATGTCGCAACTCGCTCGCCACCTCCTCCTATGGAGTCAGAAGCATCTGAGGTCCCTTCGTGCTATTTACATTCCCGGAGCCCTGAACCGTGCTGCCGACGAGCTGTCACGGCTTCAGCCCCTCCCTGGAGAATGGCGACTCCATCCCCAGTCGGTCCAGCTGATTTGGGACCAGTTTGGCGACGCACAGATAGATCTGTTTGCCTCCCGCGACTCATCCCATTGCGCCCAGTTTTATTCTCTGACCGAGGGCACGCTCGGCACGGATGCACTGGCGCACAGCTGGCCGCGGGGCCGCAAGTATGCGTTTCCCCCAGTGAGCCTTCTTGCGCAGCTCCTGCGCAAGGTCAGGGAGGACGAGGAGCAAGTCCTTCTGGTTGCGCCGTACTGGCCCACCCGGACTTGGTTCTCCGAACTAGTGCTCCTCGCGACAGCACCTCCTTGGCCAATTCCTCTGAGGAAGGACCTCCTTTCTCAGGGACGGGGCACTCTATGGCACCCTCGTCCCGATCTTTGGAACCTCCACGTGTGGCTCCTCGACGGGACGAGACAGGTTTGAGTACCCTACCACCTGCGGTGGTGGCTACCATCACTTCCGCTAGAGCGTCGTCCACGAGACATGCCTACGCGTTGAAGTGGAACCTATTCGTCAATTGGTGCTCTTCTCACCGAGAAGACCCCCGGAGTTTTTCGATCAGTTTCGTGCTTTCCTTCCTTCAAGATGGGTTGGAGCGAAGGCTGTCTCCCTCCACCCTCAAAGTTTATGTTGCCGCTATTGCCGCTCACCACGACTTAGTGGAAGGTAAGTCCATAGGGAAGCACGACCTGATCGTCAGGTTCCTGAGGGGGGCGAGGAGACTGAATCCTCCTCGCTCTCCTCTCGTTCCCTCTTGGGACCTCTCAGTGGTTTTAAGTGCCCTGCGGAGTGCTCCCTTTGAGCCTTTGCAATCAGTGGAGCTTAAGTTCCTGTCAATGAAGACAGCGCTCCTGATTGCATTGGCCTCTCTCAAGAGGGTCGGGGACCTGCACGCATTCTCCGTTGACGAAGCGTGCCTAGAGTTCGGGCCGGCCGGTTCTCACGTGATCCTGAGATCCCGGCCTGGATATGTGCCCAAGGTTCCTACCACTCCCTTCCGGGACCAGGTGGTGAACCTGCAAGCGCTGCCCTCGGAGGAGGCAGACCCAGCCTTGGCACTGCTCTGTCCAGTACGCGCTCTCCGCGCTTATGTAGACAGGACGCAGTGTTTCAGGACCTCAGACCAGCTCTTTGTCTGTTATGGTGGGAAGCTGAAGGGAAAGGCTCTCTCAAAGCAGAGGTTGTCTCACTGGATCGTGGACACCATTGCTTTGGCTTACCAGCAGCAAGGTCGACCCTGCCCCCTTGGTGTGACCGCCCACTCCACCCGGAGTGTGGCATCCTCCTGGGCGCTGGCGCATGGCGCCTCGCTGGCAGACATCTGCAGAGCTGCAGGCTGGGCGACACCTAACACATTCGCCAGATTCTATAATCTCCGAGTGGAGCCAGTGTCCTCTCGTGTTCTCGCTTCAAACAGCTAGTTCCGGACCCGCTCAGGTGTCTTCGCTTGCTCACCATTCCACTCCGCGGACTGGATACGTGCGATATTCTGCTCAGGTGAGCTTCTCCGAAAGCCCTGAGTTCCTACAGCACCCCTGATGCTAGCGCCAGTGTCTATTGCCTGGGCGTCGGCTAGGTGCCTCCGTGTGCATGGTGCCTCCCATGAGCTACCCCCACACGTGTATTTCCACTGTAAGCCTCTTTGAGCATGTGTCTTTCCCTCGGCAAGCCACCTTGCCACCCCTGAGGTTGAAATATTCCACCTGCGGCTGGACACCTCAGAGTTTCTCCATATGTTACTATCAGGTCATATGTGGATTTTCAAATGCCCCCCCCACTGGGTTGGTGATAATTGCATATTTCCCCTTAAAAGCTTGG
Organism: Meda fulgida; assembly: GCA_030578275.1. Classification (NCBI taxonomy): domain Eukaryota; kingdom Metazoa; phylum Chordata; class Actinopteri; order Cypriniformes; family Leuciscidae; genus Meda; species Meda fulgida. Next base: position 17,112,065 of record CM060616.1, read on the forward strand.
GATATGCTTCCCAGTGTACCTTGGTATTCCTGTGTTAAATAGGAGTCCTTCGTCCTAATATCTCGAGGGCTCAGATTTTTCGCAGGGCGCTGGAAGACAGCTGTGAAGGTGGCGTGATTTGACTGGTAACCCCATTCGTCGTCATCCGACGTAACTCGGAGTGACAACGAAAGGGAACGTCTCGGTTACGTATGTAACCCTCGTTCCCTGAGTAGGGAACGGAGACGTTACGTCTTCCTGCCACTTCCGCTGTTTCGCGGGGATCGCCCGAGTTCAGTCTTGGCTCCTCAGCGATAAAACATAACTGCATGTTGCCAGCGTCCTCCTTTTATACCCACGAGGTGGGGCGGAGTTACGTCATGCAAATTCCGCAGACCCATGGCATTTCTTTGCCATTGGCTCGTTTTGTAATACTCGAAGCTGATAGGCTTTCTAAGCGAAACCCCATTCGTCGTCATCCGACGTAACGTCTCCGTTCCCTACTCAGGGAACGAGGGTTACATACGTAACCGAGACGTTCCTGTCACAAGGGCCCATGCTGGGAGTTCCTTGTCATCGCGTCACGCTAACAACGGATGCTTCCCTCACGGTTTGGGGCCCAAGGTCTGTGGCAGGACCATCATCTCTCGTGGCATATCAACTGTATAGAAATGTTGGTGGTGTTCCACGCTCTGAAACATTTCCTCCCAGACCTGAGGGGCCATCATGTGCTTGTTCGGTCAGACAACAAATCGGTGGTCTCCTATGTAAATCATCAGGAGGGTCTGTGATTGCGCCCCTTATACAAGCTGGCTCACCAGATCCTCCTGTGGGCCCTGGGGAAGCTACTTTCGTTAAGAATGATATACAGGTCATTCTCAAAAAATTAGCATATTGTGATAAAGTTCATTATTTTCCATAATGTAATGATAAAAATCAAACTTTCATATATTTTAGATTCATTGCACACCAACTGATATATTTCAGGTCTTTTATTGTTTTAATACTGATGATTTTGGCATACAGCTCATGAAAACCCAAAATACCTGTCTCAAAAAATTTGCATAATTCATCCGACCATTAAAAGAAGTGTTTGTAATACAAAAAAAAAAAAAAGTCAACCTTCAAATAATTATGTTCAGTTATGCACTCAATACTTGGTCGGGAATCCTTTTGCAGAAATGACTGCTTCAATACGGCGTGATATGGAGGCAATCAGCCTGTGGCACTGCTGAGGTGTTATGGAGGCCCAGGATGCTTTGATAGCGGCCTTAAGCTCATCCAGAGTGTTGGGTCTTGCGTCTCTCAACTTTCTCTTCACAATATCCCACAGATTCTCAAGTGGCGCGGACACTCTCCCGGGGGGGCGCGAGTAGGCTACAGGATGGGAGGGAAAAAAACTGGAAAAAAAAACCCAATATTAGCAACAAAAAAAAAATCACTAAACTACTGGCATAAAAACGTATCGTTTTGTATATACATAACTGAATGAATAAAAATGTAAATGTGTTTGGACTGATTTAAAAAAAAAAGTTAACAAATTTGATTGGTCTGTCGATAGTGAGCGCAAATGCAGGTGATAAGCGGTTTTATTAAGCGAGTCATTGAGTCGTTTCTTTTAAATGATTCAAGAATGAGACAGATGTTTGTGAATGGGTCATTGTATTTTTGACTCAACCGATTCGTTCAAAACACTGAATCATTCAAAACACGATTGAGTGTTGCTGTGAGATGCGCTATGCTGTGATCTTTGTTTGGATTCATCGGATTTATTTTTGCTGCTAAAATAGACCAAAACAGTCATTATTTCGTCTAAAATGTAAATGACTTAATAGTATTAACTTGTTTGTTGAACTGTCATATGAAATCAGGGTCACATTATTTTCAATCGTGAGGGGATGGTAAATTAAGTGATGGTCAATTGTCAGCTCTCTTGGTCGTCAGGTCATGTGATGTATGTTGCTGAACTGTATTCAAATGTTATAAATATATAAAACACCACATTTTGAGTCAGAAACTGTCGTATTAAATTTCGTATTCATATTCGTCATTTGGTGTCTCTCAATGTTGTCAAAACCCCTCCAAATATTTGCTACGGATGCGAAAAATGCAGAAATTCGAACCACCCGAATTAATTTTATGACGGACGGAAGTTTCAGAGGCTGCAAACGTATAAAACGTGAAGTCGTATATATATATATATATATATATATATATATATATATATATATATATATATATACACACAGTATATATATAAACGAATAAACTAGTCAGAATATAGGCTACAGTTAAAGCTTTCTTTTAGTTTTTGTGAAATGCTCACACGCACGCACGCACGCAGCCACGCACACACAAACATGTTTAAATACATTTATGTTGTTAATAAATAAACAACAATAAAACATCCTCCTGGAGACTTTTTTTTTTTGTCAAAAGCGACAAATCCAGCGACTTTTACTGGTGTTTTTGTAGACTTTTGTGGTGTTTGGAGACTCGAAAGCTCGAATCACTCTGCAGTTAGGCCTACTGTGCTCAACGAGCAGCGGGTGCTGCCATGAGCCCCTCTCCCGTCCAAAGGCACTCACAGGCGGTCAGTCTCAGTAACCTCGCGCAGCAGTCCCAGCCTGCAGTCAGAGCAGAGAGGAGACACACACCCCTCTGCGTCCAGGCTGCAAATGAATCGCGCATGCGCATGGCCGCCGCCGGTGTAAATGTTCACTCACTCTCACACAAAAATAAATTACTGCATTTAAATTGACTCACGACATAGCTCTCCATTCACTCTAGTCTAGTCTCTTGCCAAGTTCGCTTGTGCCAGCTCTCGCTAGTCTCTTATCAATCTCGATTTGCATAGGCCTTTCCTACACAAACCCCAACAGTCTTTTTAAAGACTAAACCCAGAAACATTCTTTTTTAAGATTAGATCTTAAATAATATAATATCTCAGCCCTAGCCAGTAATTTTGTTGCTAGGCAGTAGCTACTTAGCTAACTACCCAAACGACTCTCACACACACACACACACACACACAAACACACACACACACACACACACACACACACACACACACACACACACACACACACACACACACACGGACTACAATCGTTAAGTATTAAAATAAAATCTGAATTTTCTTCAAAATAATTATTTTGTTTGGTTTAATGAAAGATCGTGCCTAAGTCCTGACTGATTAGCCCCTGATACGTCTCTCAACATACACCACACACAGTTACATATTGCCTATAGTTTAGCTAAACTTTATTGAAAACAAATTAAAATGGAGAAATTTCTTGTGAGGACCAACAAGCCAACCGACGCACCACCAGCTGCAAAAAAAGCTTCGCAGGTACGATGAAGCATACCTGCAGTTTGGGTTTACAGTCACGGCTGATCTGAGACCTCAGTGTGTCGTGTGTGCCGAGGTGCTGGCAAATGACAGTATGAAGCCCTGCAAATTAAAAAGGCACCTCGAAACAAAGCATGCTGGCATTAAAAATAAACCGGCTGAATATTTTAAAAGAAAGCTTGATGGCCTCCATCAGCAACAGGCAACCATTTCAGTGCACAGCACTGTGTCTAAACAGTGTTTGGAGGCATCGTATGTAGTGGCCAAAAAGATCGGTAAACTGGGTAAACCGCATACAATCGCAGAGACTCTCATTTTGCCGGCAGCGCAAGATATGTGCAGAATAATGATAGGCGATAGTGCAGCAGCCAAACTCGGTTCAGTACCACTGTCCAATGACACAGTCGCTAGGAGAATTGTAGACATGTCCAACGATATCAGAGAGCAACTGATAGAGTTCGTAAAAAAGAGTCCTTACTACGCGCTGCAGCTGGACGAATCCACTGATGTTGCTGGGCAGGCACAGCTCCTCACCTATGTCAGGTATCTGCGGGACAAGGTGATTGAGGAGGATGTCCTGTTTTGCCGGCCTCTTCAGTCGCACACGACAGGAGAAGCCATTTTCAATGTCCTTGACATTTTTATCCGCGAAAATGGTTTGGCTTGGGACCGATGCGTTGGCCTATGCACAGATGGTGCGCAGGCAATGACGGGGCGTGAGCGTGGCCTAGCTGCTCGCGTTCAGCAAGTAGCTCCACTTGTGAAATGGACACACTGCATGGTCCATCGCGAAGCACTAGCTGCTAAAAAAAATGCTGGTTCTCTTTGACTCCATGCTTAACCAATCCGTCAAAATAATAAATCTCATAAAATCACGGCCGCTAAACTCTCGCTTGTTTGGGGTCCTCTGCCAGGAGATGGGGTCAGGGCACGAACAGCTGCTTCTGCACACTGAAGTTCGCTGGCTCTCCAGGGGGCGGGTGTTACAGCGGTTGTATGAGCTGCGAGAGGAGGTGAAGTGGTTTTTGACAGAAATCAAATCAGATCTGGCGAAGCATCTGGATGACACTATGTGGCTTGCGTCTCTGTCCTATTTGGTCGATATATTTGACCGCTTGAATGGCCTCAACCTGTCTTTGCAAGGCCGCGAAACTCATATTTTGCTCCTTGCAGACAAAGTGCAAGCCTTCACACAAAAACTAGACCTCTGGCATGGCCGCATCAGTCGAGGGAACTGCGACATGTTCCCCTGCCTTACAGACTTTATAACTGATGCAGGCACGTCACACGATTTCTCCTCCCTATTTCAATCAGCGTCTGAGCACCTGTCAGCAATGAGAAAACAATTTGTGACGTACTTTAAAGAAGATTATCGCTCTTTTACATGGGTTCGAGATCCGTTTGTGTGCACAGTAAACGAGCTATCAATTGATATGCAGGAACAGCTTATTGAGCTGAAGAGTGACAGTAGACTGAAGGAACTCTTTAGCTCCTGTCCTCTTTCGTCATTCTGGGCAGCATTGATGCAGGAATACCCTGAACTCTGTGACGTCGCCTTGAAGATTCTCCTTCCTTTCGCGTCGACATATTTGTGTGAGGCAGGATTCTCAAAAATGACTGCACTCAAAACAAAATACCGCAATCGTGCACAAATCGAGGATGATTTGAGGCTATGCTTATCAAACATTGAGCCAAGAATTGAGGATCTTTGCAAGACAAAGCAGGCTCAGGTCTCACATTAACATCACCTAATTATATAGCAATAGCCTAGTAATGATAATAGGCCTACTGATGATAATAATAATAACAACAACAATAAAGCATGTAACCTCATAATTATATAGCAATAGCCTTGTAATAATGATAGGCCTATACTACTCATAATAATAATAATAATAATAATAATAGTAGTAATAATAATAAAAATGCCTGCAAGCTCACATTAGAAGTCTAGTGCTACTGCCAATTATAGCAATAGCCTAGTAATGATGATAGGCCTACTGATGATAATAATAATAATAATAATAATAATAATAATAACAACAACAACAAAAAAGCATGTAACCTCACAATTATATAGCAATAGCCTAGTAATGATGATAGGCCTATACAACTCATAATAATAATAATGCCTGCAAGCTCACATTAGAAGTCTGGTGCTACTGCCAATTATAACAATAGCCTAGTAATGATAATAGGCCTACCTACCGCTACTGATGATGATAATAATAATAATGTGGGCCTAAAAATAATAGCCTAGGGCTATCTATCTATCGATCTATCGATATATCTATCTATCTATCTAAGGTAGAGCGGGGCGGGGGGATGGGGGATCTGGGCGGGGGGCACTGGGGCCCCAACTGCAATGAACCAGCTTTGGGGGGGGCCCAGCTTGCAAAAGGATGAGAACCCCTGCTCTATGGGGTTCAGGTCAGGAGAGTTGGCAAGCCAATTGAGCATAGTAATACCATGGTCAGTAAACCATTTACCAGTGGTTTTGGCACTGTGAGCAGGTGCCAGGTCGTGCTGAAAAATGAAATCGTCATCTCCATAAAGCTTTTCAGCAGGTGGAAGCATGAAGTGCTCCAAAATCTCCTGATAGCTAGCTGCATTGACCCTGCCCTTGATAAAACACAGTGGGCCAACACCAGCAGCTGACATGGCACCCCAGACCATCACTGACTGTGGGTAATTGACACTGGACTTCAGGCATTTTGGCATTTCCATCTCCCCAGTCTTCCTCCAGACTCCTCCAGGCACCTTGATTTCCGAATGACATGCAACCACTGAGTAACAGTCCAGTGCTGCTTCTCTGTAGCATGGGTCAGGCGCTTCTGACGCTGTTTCTGGTTCAAAAGTGGCTTGACCTGGGGAATGCGGCACCTGTAGCCCATTTCCTGCACATGCCTGTGCACGGTGGCTCTGGATGTTTCTACTCCAGACTCAGACCACTGCTTCCGCAGGTCCCCCAAGGTCTGGAATCGGTCCTTCTCCACAATCTTCTTCTGGGTCCGGTCACCTCGTCTCATTGTGCAGCACCTCTTCTCATTGTGCATTTTTTGCCACACTTTTCCCTTCCCACAGACTTCCCACTGAGGTGCCTTGATACAGCACTCTGGGAACAGCCTATTTGTTCAGAAATTTCTTTCTGTGTCTTACCCTCTTGCTTGAGGGTGTCAATGATGGCCTTCTGGACAGCAGTCAGGTCGGTAGTCTTACCCATGATTGCGGTTTTGAGTAATGAAACAGGCTTGGAGTTTTTAAAAGCCTCAGGAATCTTTTGCAGGTGTTTAGAGTTAATTAGTTGATTCAGATGATTAGGTTAATAGCTCGTTTAGAGAACCTTTTCATGATATGCTATTTTTTTGAGACAGGAATTTGGGGTTTTCATGAGCTTTATGCCAAAATCATCAGTATTAAAACAATAAAACACCTGAAATATTTCAGTTGTTGTGCAATGAATCTAAAACATATGAAAGTTTAATTTTTATCATTACATTATGGAAAATAATGAACTTTATCACAATATGCTAATTTTTTGAGAGGGACCTGTATATCCGGCCCGGGGAGTCGAGCCGAGGCTGACCTGTTCGCATACCAAGAGACCACACATTGTCCACTGTGGTTCTCACTCAGCCATCCAGCCCCTCTGGGGTTGGACGCTATGGTGCAGACGTGGCCGAGGTCATGTCTGTACACATTTTCCCTGATTGCTCTGCTCCCAGGAGTTCTGGAAAGGGTTCGCCAGGATGGGGTCAGTCTACTGCTAGTAGCCCCGTCCTGGCCAGCCCGAGTATGGTTTGCGGACCTAGTGTCTCTCCTCGACGGCTCTCCTCTGGAGATTATGATCAGGAAGGACCTACTCTCTCAGGCGAATGGGTCGAACCTTCACCCCACCCAGAACTGTGGAAACTGTGGGCTTGGCCTCTAAAGGGGGGCCAGCTCATAAGTTCTGGTCTCTCAACCGAGGTTGTTGAGACCATTCTCCACTCCAGAGCTCCATCCACTAGCTGCTTATCACGTCCCTTTGAGTTGAGTATCTACGGCGAGACCCCCACTAATAACTTGTTTCCTTTGTGGCACTTTGCGGCTGAGGCCAGCAGTCCGCACAAGGGTGTCGACAGGGGACTTTGCTGTTGTACTAGAAGGCCTCTCCTTAGCTTAATTTGAGCCCACTGAGGAAGTTTCTGAGAATATTTATCTAAAGACTGTCTTTCTGACATTCAAACAGTTTTGGTATCTCCCTCGTGCATGGAATTTGCTCCTAGTATGGTAAAGGGTATTTAGAAAATACACACATGACCCGAAGGATGCATATGGAGAACACTGGGGTGTCCAGTGTCCAGGTAGCTCCGGAGAGGGACCATGCACACGGGAGGCACCTAGCCCGACGCACAGGCAATAGACACTGGCGCCAGCGTCAGGAGTGCTGGAGGAACTCATGGGTTGCGGGGAGGCTCACCTGAGGCGGAACTCAGGGCTTGCGGGGAAGCTCACCTGAGGAAATATCACACGTATCCAGTCCGTGGAGTGGAATGGTGAGCAAGCGAAGACACCTGAGCGGGTCCAATACTAGCTGGTTGAATCGAGTACATGAGAGGACACTGGCTCCACTCGGAGATTGTAGAATCTGGTGAATGTGTTAGGTGTCACCCAGCCTGCAGCTCTGCAGATGTCTGTTAGCGAGGCGCCATGCGCTAAAGCCCAAGAGGATGCCACACTCCGGGTGGAGTGGGCAGTCACACCAAGGGGGCACGGTCGACCTTGCTGCTGGTATGCCAAAGCAATGGTGTCCACTATCCAGTGGGACAACCACTACTTGGAGAGAGCCTTTCCCTTCAGCTTCCCACCATAACAGACAAAGAGCTGGTCTGAGGTCCTGAAACACTGCGTTCTGTCAACATAGGCGCGGAGAGCGCGTACTGGACAGAGCAGTGCCAAGGCTGGGTCTGCCTCCTCCAGGGGCAGCGCTTGCAGGTTCACCACCTGGTCCCGGAAGGGAGTGGTGGGAACCTTGGGCACATATCCAGGCCGGGGTCTCAGGATCACGTGAGAGTAAGCCGGCCCGAATTCCAGGCACGCTTCGTCAACGGAGAATGCTTGCAGGTCCCCTACCCTCTTGTTTACAGAGGCCAGTGCAACCAGGAGCGCTGTCTTCATTGACAGGAACTTAAGCTCCACTGATTGCAAAGGCTCAAAGGGAGCACTCGGCAGGGTAGTTAGAACCATTGCGAGGTCCCAAGAGGGAACGAGAGGAGAGCGAGGAGGATTCAGTCTCCACGCTCCTCTCAAGAACCCGACGATCAGGTCGTGCTTCCCTAAGGACTTATCTTCTACCAAGTCATAGTGTGCGGCGATAGCGGCAATATAAACTTTGAGGGTGGAGGGAGACAGCCTTCGCTCCAACCCATCTTGAAGGAAGGAAAGCACGACACCGACCGAACACCTCCGGGGGTCTTCTCAGCGAGAAGAGCACCAGCTGACGAAGAGGTTCCACTTCAACGCATAGGCGTGTCTCGTGGAAGACGCTCTAGCGGAAGTGATGGTAGCCACCACCGCTGGTGGTAGGGTACTCAAACCTGCCTCGTACCGTCCAAGAGCCACACGTCGAGGTTCCAAAGATCGGGACGAGGGTGCCACAGGGTGCCTCGTCCCTGAGAAAGGAGGTCCTTCCTCAGAGCGATTGGCCAAGGAGGTGCTGTCGCGAGGAGCACCCGTTCGGAGAACCAGGTCCGGGTGGGCCAGTACGGAGCATCCAGAAGGACCTGCTCCTCGTTCTCCTTGACCTTGCGCAAGACCTGCGCTAGAAGGCTCACTGGGGGAAACTCATATTTGCGGCCCCGCGGCCAGCTGTGCGCCAGTGCATCCGTGAAAAATACAGTGGGGAAAAATACAGTGGGTCGAGACGTGAGAGGCAAACAGCTCTATCTGTGCGTCCCCGAACTGGTCCCAAATCAGCTGAACCGACTGGGGATGGAGTCGCCATTCTCCAGGGAGGGGCTGAAGCCGTGAGAGCTCGTCGGCTGCACAGTTCAGGGCCCCGGGAATATAAATGGCTCGAAGCGACCTCAGATGCTTCTGACTCCATAAGAGGAGGTGGCGGGCGAGTTGTGACATACGGCGGGAGCGTAGACCACCTTGATGGTTGATATACGCTACAGTGGCGGTATTGTCTGACCGGACTAGTACGTGTTGACCCCTGAGCATCGCCCGAAAGCGGTGCAGGGCAAGGCGTACTGCCAGCAACTCGAGGCAATTGACATGCCATAGGCGCTGGGGTCCTGTCCAGGAGCCCGCGGCAGCATGTCCATTGCACATGGCACCCCAGCCCGTGGTGGAGACATCTGTTGAGACAACAACATGCCGGGAAACTCGTTCCAGGGGGACACCTGCCCTGAGGTTCGCCCCAGGAGCCTCTGAAAATATTTCAGTGGAACCTCACTCTTGTCCTGGAATTGTCTCAGGCAAGTCAGCAGTGACTGTGTGCGCTCGCTCGACATGGCGACCACCGAGTCGATGTCCATACCGAGAAAAGAGATCCTCTGCACGGGGCAAAGTTTGCTCTTCTCCCAGTTGACCCGAAGGCCCAGACGAGCTAGGTGCCGGAGCACAAGTTCCCTGTTTGCAAACCTGGTCTCGAGAGTGAGCTAGGACAGTCAGTCGTCGAGATAGTTCAGGATGCGAACCCCGTGTTCCCATGGAGGAACAAGGGCTGCCTCGACAACCTTTGAGAAGGCGAGAGGAGACAGGGCTAGTCGGAATGGGAGAACAGCGTACTGATATGCGCGCGCCCTGACAGCAAACCGTAGGTAAGGTCTGAGTCGAAAGAGAACAGAGACATAAAAGTAGGCGTTCTTCAGATCGATCGTTGCAAACCAATCCTGTGGCCGCACACATCCGGAATGCGTTTGGCCAGGAGCATCTTGAACGGCAGCCTGTGAAGGGGCGGTTCAGATGTGTAGGGTCCAGGATTCGCCATAACCCACCAGATTTCTCCGGAACAATGAGGTAGGGGCTGAAAACCCCGACCTCATTTCGGCTGGAGGGACAGTCTCAATCGTACCCTTCGCCAGTAGGGTAGCAACCTCAGCTCTCATGATAGGGGATTAGCCACCGACCATAGTGAAGCGGACTCCCCAGAAGCGGGGAGGAGACCGTGCGAACTGAATCGCATAGCCGAGCCGATGGTTCGCGTGACCCAGCGGAACAGATAGGGAAGCTCTAGGCAGGCTCCCAAGAACTGTGCCAGCGGAGTCAACGAACCACAGACGTCCCCTCGGTGGTGCAGCGAAGCGGAATGACCGGCCCAGACGTGGACGGCATAGCAGCCCGGAATGGGGGCACGATCATAACCGCACCCTGACAGAGGAGGCCAGGGAAGGACCAGCATTCCTGCGGGGGCCTGCTCTGCCAGGGGTCTGGCGACAGAGGGGGATAAGAGCGGTACGGTCCAGGGACGTCACACACTGTCATCCGGCTCTGAGATAGAGGGGGACGAGGGGTGCATGGCTCGGGGGCGTCCGTGAACTCTCTATGCTCAGAGACGAGAGAGTCAGTTCTTTCTGAATAAGGATTCTTCCCCAGCCCTCCACCGGGGAAAGGAGTGGCCCTGCTACCAACTCCTGGAAAGTCCCATCTCTGAGCAGCCCATCTCAAAAGTGCCGCTTAACCCGGCGTCTAGACGAGTCCGCCCGACATCCTGCACATCAGACCGGTCAGCCCCAGAATGGTAAACATCACCTGACTCCGAGAGCGCACGGCCACCTTCGTCGCTTGGAGAGCAAGGTCAGTGAAGAGCCTCGAGTCAGTCCCGCCTTAATGCATATCCATGAGCATCTGGGTCAGGTAGACCAGCAGAACGGTCATGGGATGCAGTGAGTCGGCTACCTGTCCTGTGGCACTATAGGATTTCGCCACAGATTAGTGTAGACGAAAAGAACTACAGGCTTCGGACGGGTGCTTACGATTGCGCCGGGAAGCACTCTGAGGACACAGTAGCATCGCAACAGAGCGTTCAGCCGGGGGGACCCCAGTGTACCCATGGGCAGCGGCCCCGTTGAGGGGAGGGAAAGGCGGATGAGACCAACGAGCGGTCCTGAGAAGACAAGGGGGTCTTCCAGGACGTCGAGATCTCATCATACACGTCCGGGAAGAAAGATATTGGGGTTTGCCGTGGAGGCGGGTCGGCGGCCTTACCCAAAAACCAATCGTCCCGGGAAAGCATGGCCGTCATCTCCGGATCAGACTCAGGCACAGCCATAGCACACCGGAGGGTGGCAGCTGTGACGAGTCGTCACTTCCAGAAGAATCAAGCCCACCTAGTGATGCTGCTACAGACATAGCACCATCCTCTGTAGCTTCAAATGAAAACACACGGGCCACCCGAGGATAGACTCGTGGAATCACCAGATCGCTAGCGGGCCCCGTCATTGAAGAGGGGGGCTGGGGGACACAGAGTCGGCGCCTTGTTCCAGACCATCACCCTCAGGTCAACCTGGCCACCAGCCGAAGATCGGGGGGTGGATGAGGGGACTCTCACTCTTGCGAGTTCACCGTGTCTCGACCTAAATGACGCGATGATCATGTTCCCACAGAGAGAAAATGAATCACCCACGAGCGCTGTTCAAGCAGGATCAATGCCCAAACACACTAGACAGCGCTCGTGCCCATCAGAGTCTGATACCAATCTGCCGCAACCAGAAATGTACGGGCGAGCCGTCTTTAAAAAGACGTGCCGCGTGCGAGCTCTTTTGTGAGAGGAGAAAAAACTCCGCGATGTTGAAGCGAGCAGGGAGAAAAACACTCACTGGCAGATCACTGCACAGATCAGCAGACAATGTGAACTCGCTGCAGATCGCCGTCACACCAACACCGAAAAGAATGGCTCGTCTCGTAGAGCGAAGTCAGAAATGGCTGTGGAGTGAAGAGATACTCTTGGCTCCGAAGCGAAAACATAACTGCATGTTGCCGCCGTCCTCCTTTTATACCCACGAGGTGGGACGGAGTTACGTCATGCAAATTCCGCAGACCCATGGCATTTCTTTGCCATTGGCTCGTTTTTGTATACTCGAAGTCGATAGGTGTTCTAAGCGAAACCCCATTCGTCGTCATCCGACGTAACTCGGAGTGACTACGAAAGAGAACTAGGGTTACATACATTACCGAGACGATTTCTTTGGTTGTCAACCTACTCTCACTGGAAAAACGTGCCTCTACATAAATTTTTGTTAAACTCCAAAAATTTACATGTAATTCACAGCAGTCTCCAGCTAAAATAACCACTGGTGCCAACACCAACCAGTTTTATTTCCTTTTACACAAATTATGAATGATATGAAGATAATAGATTAATAAATATTTATTTTCCTGCTGTTCCTTTCACAATTCTATGACCTCAAAACACTTTGTGCATGATTTGCAAACTTATACATTTTGACGTTAATTCCGAACTGTCACGATATGTACCACAACCAACGTAACAAAACATTGCAAAATTCACATTAATCTATTTCAGATTAAACTGAACGCGCTTTTAGTGACACTCACTGGATATTTCACTTCGAAAGTGTTGTGAAATTTGCAAGAAGCACCGTAATATTATATTGCATAAATTTCGCCACATGCATGGTTTTCCATGGGTTGATTTGGTTTATTCAGCTTGTATATAGTGAGTTGTTGTAGCCTATATTTTTGCCAGTTGTAATTGTAGTTTGCATTTTAACCTTCTTAACCATTTTAACCTATGCTGTCACCCAGTAGAGGCTAGCTAGTTTGAAACCAGGTGTTAGTGTATATTTATTGATAATGTTATATTTGCCATAAATTGTTTCCCTTCAATCTCCCCAGCAAAAAAAGTTATTTTTTTCCCTTTTCCAACCATTGAAATATGATTCCATCCTCACAATATCCAGTGCTTGATTTACCAAAACACTCGTCTATCCATCAAACTTCAGTATTCCATCCACCCAAACCATCCCCCCAAAACCCACCCTTCGGAAGCATTACAAACCACATGGGATTTTAGTCTCTCTTTAAAGCTTAACGCCTATAGGAGTCACTCTCTTTTCCATGTGACATTTTTGCATTCCAGGGGAAGATGGCAATGACAATGCCTGTTTTCCCCCCCTGTATTTTCTTTCCACTTTTTACCACCTGTGAGGGTTTGTATTACAATTATGTACACAGAGACACAGAAAATGTGTGCTTGTAATAGGATAAGAGAAAGACTAGAAATATATACAAATGACATTTACTGCACATGTGTGGTTAAAAAATAATTATAAATAATATTTAAAAATGTTAATGTTTCCTGGCATCAAATTACGTTTATCACACTTTTTTTTCCTTTATTGTTTTAACACGTAAAAGCATCACAACAATAATATACATTTTTTTTAATTAAAAACACATTTACACATGCAACATTAGGGTAAAGACAATGAGCAACTTATTGGTTAATTCATTTCGGAATGTGTAGTTTACTGTGTTGTGAGAATTAAAAATGCAAGTCACAAATCTTACTGTGATGTTCACAAAAGTTCTTTACTGGTTCTCTACCTACCTTTAGGCAGCTTTTTAGACAGTTTCAACCAAAACTAAGTGGAATGCAATATAACCTTGAGAGACTATACAAACAACCTTAAAACACCTTCTCTCAGTCTTACCAGACTTTTAAAAGTACGTCATGGCAACAAGATAAAGTGTAATATGTCACACAAAATCAACACAGCTGAAAATAAATAAACTGGCTTTTGTTTACTGTTCGTACATAGTGTGTCAATTACAAAACATCACATTACTAACAGAGGTCACAATGTGTCCTCTCAAACTGGTTTAGGTGAAAAGAGGTATTTTTAAGATCATTCCAGAGAAAGCTGGAATATGATGGCAGAGAACAATTACCTTTATGATTATTGCTCCAGATCTAAAGATTTATGTTGTGTTTTAAAGAGGTTTGTGATCCCTTTGGCCAATAGCCTATCGGTTTACATTATTTTCTCCTGTTTGTAATGATTGTCTACTCAGTTCTTTACAAGAATGGCTGCAACTTGCACAGCCAAGACACTGAAACACATTGATAGACACTGAAAAATATACATTATGATGCTGCCAAAATTACAATAATAATTACATAGGAAATAAAATTAAAAAGGTTTTTTTTTTCTTCTTTTTTTTCGTCCCACCCTCTCTCATGCTCTGTCATCCACAGTCTGGGGTTTCATTTTGGGTCCCTCTTGCCCTGCAAGTTCCTTTTGTAGTAAGTCTGTGACCACTGCATATGATGTCACTTGGTTCAGAGTCCTAAAAGAACCATCGAAATGCTTCCCCGTTGTTTACCGGTGTTCTCTAGAGAAAACACAAAAGGAAAGTATAGAGAATCAGCCCCATATTAGTTAATGCATTTAACGTTGCTACACTTCACCATATTGCTACATTAATCCAAATGTTTACCAGAATGTCAAAAGTCAAATAAGTCTCTTTGCTTATTAGCTTATTCAATCTGCAACTGACATAATAGAAGTTAATGAATCCTACATCTTGTTAGCTTTTTTCCTGATGTCTCCTGCTTGAGTATTCATATGAACAAATCAATTTCTTTCTCAAAACAGGACATACAGTAACAAATACATTTCAAAATTATTTTTAGATTCCCTCCAGAACTGCACAATTAACATCTCGGGTTACGACTGTAAGCCTTGTTCCCTGAGAAAAGGAACGAGAACTGTGTCGATATGAAACTTTGGGGAACCGCCGCTTAGCGCAACGCGTCTGAAGTATGAATGAAACTAGTCCAATCCTATTGGAGTTGTGTGATGACGTAGAGTGTGACGTACAGCCGGAAGATCATTAAGTACAAGGACATTTATCCAGCAAGCAAGTGGCGAGACACAACCAAATGTAATTACAAAAGTTTAGACTTGTTTCATTCAACATTCAAAACCTCAATTTTCAATTTAAAGTTTCAATTTATCACAATTGCTTGCTTGGTTTCAGAGTGCATGAGCATGTAATTATAGAATAGAATATAATAGAATAGAATACCACTTTATTGTCCAGCCAAGGCTGGAAAATTTTCTTTGGTCTCACCAAACCTATAAAAACATCACTGTACAAACATGAACATATATAAACATTCCAACATCATATAACATCTCTCCGCACATCACATCACATCGCAGCAGTTTGCCCCATACACACCGTATACAATATACTTTCTCTCCAGAAAAATACCATTTAGTGTGGTTTATTCATTACATTTATTGCACTAGGTATAAAATATCGCTTATAGATATTCCTGTTTGCCAGAGGCACTCTGTATCGTCATCCTGATGGGAGCAGCTCAAACTCAATATGGAGGGTGTGTTTATTGTCACCAATGATGCTCACGGTCTTTCTATATAGAGCTGTACTGTAAAGGACATCCAGTGACTTTTGTTGCCGGCCTATTACCTTTCCTGCTGTTTTGACTATCCTGCCCAACTTGTTTTTGTTTATAAGTGTTAGGTGACCGAACCAGACAGAGATATTGAACATCAGGCTGACATGCACTTTCTCCAGAATTTTTTGACTTATACCGAACTCCTACAGTTTCCTAATTAAAAACATTCTCTGCCCGGCTTTTTTACAGATGCAATCAGTGTTTTCAGTGAAACTCAATTGATCATCCACATGTGTACCTAGATACTTAAAACTGTTTACTATCTCCACTGTTTGACCACAGACAGTAAGCGACAGGGATGGTTCTGCATGATGTAAAATCAGCTCCTTTGTTTTCACAGCATTGATTGACAGAGAGCTAGACACTACACCATTGCTCCAGCCAGGAAACCTGAGCAAAATAATCAGACACAGCATCATTCTTATAAAAAATACCCAACTAAGGCCATATAATCAGCATATTTAAATAGTTTATAATTACTGTCTTGCAGTAATTACTGTCTCCCTCCCGGATGGCAGCCGCCCCTCCAATACCCAGGCGGCCGGCAGCGAGCTCGACCGTCCCACCGGCAACTCACTACAGCGCACCGCCTCGAGCGTCCCTGTCCGCGAGTCCCCCGCTCCCTGCTCCTCCCCTCGCTCGGCGGATGGCAGCAGGCTCCGGCCCACGGCGAGCGGCGGCGACTCGCGCACCATGCTCGATGGCACCGCGGATTCCCCACATCGGCGAGGACTCTCTGACAGCGCGTTCCTCCCTCTTCCCGGGTTTCGGCACCAGTGTAGCAATGTTCAGGGAAGAAGGAGGCGGGAACCGGCGAACAATTAAAATATAGTTTATTTAAAATAAAACAAACAAACGAAAATACCGCCAGCAGCCCCTCGCGGACGACTGCTGGCTAAAGTGAAATACAAAAACAAAACACAACTAAAATACAGGCCTGTTCCTCTCTCGATCATCAACGTCGTCGCTCCTCCTTTATGCTTCCGCTCCTCCGTGAGAGATGCGAGACCGGTGTGCTTCACAGGTGTTGCTCATTAGCAATCGCACCACCGGCCTCGCGCCGTTCTCTCACTTCCCTCGGCCGTCCTGTTCGCCACACAGTCCAAATTCCCATCAGATGTGCATGAACTTCAACATTTATCATACTAACTACTATAAAGGTGGCCAAAGTCCTGGTTGCGTATGCAACCCACCGTTCCCTGAAGGAGGAAACGGAGGTCGTATTCGACGTCGACTGAATGGGGATCACGCTAGGGAGCCTGTCTTCTTCGTACTACTATTTAATCAAGCCAATTCAACATTGGCTTGGCTGATTACACCCTACGCCCCACAGAGTGGGTATAAATATGGAAGTGGACGCACGCACCAGTTGCTTTTTTGAGTCAGCAGTGGTCCAGCAGTAGTGGCGAGGGAACTACGTCCTCCATTCTCTCCTTCAGGGAACGGTGGGTTGCATACGCAACCAGGACTTTCCCTTTCAGTCGAGAACGTCAGACGTAGTCGACGTTAACTGAATGGGGATCTATTTAAAAACGCCACTAGTGCTGCCACCTTCTAGTGCCTAGACAGAGCCACCTGATCCCCTCGATTTAAGGAGATGGGACAGGGCTTAGGCCAGGGAAGTCACTGCTGTTCCTGCAGGATCACTGGGAAAGCATTCCCTGTACAAGTAAGGAAAGGAACACTGCGGAAGCCACATCCTGCCACAGGAGGTAACATGTGGAAATACACATATGAACTGGGTGGATGACTAGGCAGTACGACATATGGAAACCAGGCGAGCAGGAGAGCAGTTTCTTTCAAACAGAATTTTAACTCACTGCCTGCAGTGGCTCAGGGGCGGTCTCTGCAGTGCAGTAGCACCAGAGATAAGGCCCAAGAGGATAAAGAGGGGCGCAAGGGGATTAATTTCCCTTGCTCCCCTCAGGAACCTGACGATCAGGACATGCTTCCCATGCTACTGCATCATGATGTGCGTCAAAAATAGAGGCAACATCATTTTGAGGGTGGAGAACACAGCCCTCACTCCAACCCATCTTGCAGGAAAGAGAGCACTGAAATGACCGAACGCTTTCAGGATCTCCTCACGGAGAGAAGACTCTCTCAACAAATAAGTTCCACTTCTATTTGGCGTAAGCATAACTTCCTATTCAGGGGGTGCTCTCGCAGAAGTGATGGTGACTACCACATAATCCTGCGGTAGCTACCTGAACCTCCCCGTCCAAATTTAGGACCAGCCTGAACTACTGCAACTATCAAGACCTACTCCACTCCTGACCTAGCACAGTACGTGCAAGCGACATGCGCGCACAAGACAGGAGTATTACTCAATACTAAGTGTGAAGAATATCACTGAGCTTCTGGAGACTCTCTGCTCAACACCTGAGTGTGATGGAATTAACTGAGCTCTAGGAGCATCCCTGCTCAACACCTGAGTGTGATAAAATCACTGAACTTGAGAGGGCATCAAGCGACAATGATTCGCATAGCCGCTTTAGAAGGCTCACTGGGAAACGCATTTCTGCGGGGCCCCGGGGTCAGCTGAGAGCCAGTGTCTGTCCAAGGGTTGTCCGCTTGGACACAAAAAATACAACTGGCAGAGGAACGAATCCGAAAAGGCAAACAGATGTAACTGTGCATCCCCAAAGTGGTCCCTGCCCAGCTGGACCACCTGAGGATGGAGTCTCCACTCTCCCTGGCCATATGCTGTCATAGTGCTCATTGGTGGCATTATTGAGCAGGCTCGAAAAAAAATGGGGCGTGGTAATGGGGACTCGGGCTTCACAGACGAAGGTGAGTCTCGATCTCAACACGGCGACAGTCAAATTCCCACAATGGGAACATAAACTGTCCACAAAAGCTCCTTCAGCGTGCACATTTTAATTTAATTTTCAAACACGTGATGCAACAATTTTGACCGTCAGATAGGAACAGGGAAAGACCGCATCCAGAAACGCACGGGTGGAATGACATCTTGAAAAAGACGCAAACGCACCCATGTTGCTCTTTCAGGAAATAGGGCCCATCACCAGTGCTGGAGCACACAGGGGAATGACTGCGGCAACACTGAACAGAGAACTGAAACTGTGAAGCACTCACTTTTCCGCCCCCTAACCAGCTGTCAACAAACAAACATTCAGAAATTTGTTGCTGTTAAAACAGCAGTTGAGAGCTCAAAGCTCGCGATCACCGCTGCACTCACGCTGTAGAAACCACCAGCACTGTGAGAGTCTTCCAGAAGAACACAGATATACTCGCTCGTTGTAAACAACAGCACTCTTCAGAGACATCAAATGATCGGCTCCGAAGCGAAAGACAACTGGTGCGTGCGTCCACTTCCGTATTTATACCCGCGCATAATGTTGAATTGGCTCGATTAAATAGTAGTACAAAAAAGACAGGCTCCCTAGCGTGATCCCCATTCAGTCGATGTCGACTACGTCTGACGTTCTCGACTGAAAGGGAACTGAATAATAATAATAACAACATCTAAATCAATAATTATCACCACAAATAAATTAAAATGACAAGAAACACAAGAACAGCAATAATATTAAAAAAAATCAGGTCTTTGTTGTGCTTGATGAAAAATGACATTTGAACTTGTGACCTCTTACTTTAAGTGTAATAAAGATACGGGTAGACCAACACAGATCTTATTCTGAAGGAGCTGAGCTCCCTTAACCTCAAAGGTCCAGTCAGAAAATAAGGATTGAGCAGCAAAAAAGTATTTTAATGAATGTTCTGAATCATAGGGGGTAAAGCAAAAAAACATCCAAAATCCTAGCCCAAGGGTGCAGGAGGATGACATCTTCAATAAGAGCAGGAGAGGAACAGAAAGAGACAGGGACAAAGAAGAGTAATTCTCTTCTCACATACATGTTGCATAACTGCCAACCACACACACACACAAAAAAAAAATCCCAGTGTTGAGATTTTTCTAAAAAAAACAAAAAAAACATTCTTTTGAATGAGAAACCACTGAAATAAGTTGTGGCATATATTCCCCCATTGATCAGGCCCTGGTGGAAATGTGGCTCGCTGTAGACAGTAATGACCCTGATGTGCGTGGCCGGCATGTCTGCGTTTTGTTAAGTCTCGCACTATTGATCTGGTTGAGGCTTCCTGAGTGCTGCTGAAATTCACTTCCAGCCGTTTCTCCTCGCCTCACTGCTGTGACCAGGCACAAAGAGAGCTCAATTAGCACAGCTCAACGACGGCTCTCTCCCGCCTGCGCACTCCATCAAAATCACTCCATCAAACCACCCAGAGAGAGGGAGGGGGAAGAGAACAGAAGATTGGGGGGTAGTGATACAACGGGGACATGCAAGTAACTTTGAGGTTTTATTTCCAATCAAAAGATGTCAGGACAAATACATGGGTATACATGTATATCATCCGGCATTCAAAGCTTAGCCTTTGTCAAGAATACAGGGATTCTATTTGTTCTAAAATCAGCTAATATTAGTAGGCCTATTTTGTAAAACTGGTCTGATTGGTCCCGAATCAGATAATATCAGAGCTTATCTTTTTTCCTATTTTTCCTCTCAAAAGTCTGAATCTCCTTTGGAACTTCAGTTTCAAGCAATCTTTATTTACCCCAAATACAAAATCTCACACTTGTTACCTAGCACTTTGAATGCAACACATCACCGGTTGGACTTCTTTGATACTGCCTTTTACATTTTTTGGGATAAGTTATTATGATTAAACTTACCTAACATGACTGTATGTTATATTTTTCTGGTAACACTTTTCAACAAGGTTTCATTTGTTACATTAATGTATTAACCATGAGCAATGCATTTGTTACTGCATTTGATATTCTTTGTTAGTGTTAGTTAAAAATACTGCTGTTCACAGTTTCTTTGTGTTACTTCAGAGCAAGTTAACTAATGTTAACAAATACAACTTTTGATTTTAATAATGTATTAGTCAATGTTAAAATTAACATTAACAAAGACTAATAAATTCTGTAGAAGTGCAGTTAGTCAAGTGTGTATTTATATAGCGCTTTTCACAATATAAATTGCATCAAAGCAGCTTCACAGTATCAATCAAATAACATAACAATGTTTGTTTCTTAGTGGAAAAAACATCCACGTTGGGTAGGGCTGATCAATGGTATTAATGCTTGGTTAATTAATTTGAATATCCCCAGTTCATTATTAGTTCATGTTAACTAATGTAGTTACTAATGAAACCTTATTGTAAAGTGTTACCATTTTTCTTTATAATGTTTGTGTGTGTGTGTACACATACACTCTTAAAAATAAAGGTTCCAAAATAGGGGACACAGAAGAACCCTTTTGGTTCCCAAAAAACCTTTTAGTGAATTGTTCTAAAAATAACCATTTTTTGAACATATTAATAATCTAAAGAACCTTTTTCCACTATAAATAAACTTTTGTGAAACAAAATGGTTATTTATGGAGTCAATGATGCAGATAAAGAACCATTACATTAAATTTAACAGAATGATTATTTATCTTACACAAACCTTTCTCAAAGTTAATAAAAAATGGACTTTTGGATTTTTGAACTGACACTAGGTGGAATGAGGTGGAATCATCTAAAAAAAAGTTTTTTTAGAACGATTCACTAAAAGGTTTTTTGGGAACCAAAATGGTTCTTCTATGACCCCTATTTTGGAACCTTTATTTTTAAGAGTGTACACAAACATGTCGGGATTCCATATTTTATGAGGACATTTCCATGGTGTAACAATGTTCAGGGAAGAAGGAGGCGGGAACCGGCGAACAGTCAAAATATAATTTATTTTAAATAAAACAAACAAACAAAAATACCGCCAGCAGCCCCTCGCGGACGACTGCTGGCTACCGAAAATAAATATAACTAAAGTAAAATACAGGCCTGTTCCTCTCTCGATCATCAACGTCGTCGCTCCTCCTTTATGCTTCCGCTCCTCCGTGAGAGATGCGAGACCGGTGTGCCTCACAGGTGTTGCTCATTAGCAATCGCACCACCGGCCTCGCGCCGTTCTCTCACGCCCCTCGGCCGTCCTGTTCGCCACATACCCCCATCGCCCCTCACAGGCCGGGGGGTACTCACGAGCCTGTGCCTACTCCCCCCCCGGCGGCGGCGATCCCTGGGGGGTATGGACAGACAAACCGAGGGAAACGGAGACGGAAGCATGAGGAGCGACAGATCGAGAGAGGGGAGAGAGGAAAAAAAAATTGGTCCGGTTCCCACAACGCGCTGCCATCTGGTCCCCCACCAGCTAGGCGATCTCCTCCGCGGTGCCTGGCGGCGACGCTGGGTAGCCCTCGGTGGACGGCTCGACGCTCCTCCGCCGCCCGGTGGACGGCGACGGCTCCTCGGGTGCCTTGGGCAGACGGTAGGAGTCCCCCGCTCCCTGCTCCTCCCCTTCACTGGTGGACGGCAGCAGGCTCCGGCCCACGGCGAGCGGCGGCGACTCCTCCTCTCCCTCCCGGATGGCAGCCGCCCCTCCAATACCCAGGCGGCCGGCAGCGAGCTCGACCGTCCCACCGGCAACTCACTCCAGCGCCCCGCCTCGAGCGTCCGTGGCCGCGAGTCCCCCGCTCCCTGCTCCTCCGCTCGCTCGGCGGATGGCAGCAGGCTCCGGCCCACGGCGAGCGGCGGCGACTCGCGCACCATGCTCGATGGCACCGCGGATTCCCCACACCGGCGAGGACTCTCTGACAGCGCGTTCCTCCCTCTTCCCGGGTTTCGGCACCAGTGTAACAATGTTCAGGGAAGAAGGAGGCGGGAACCGGCGAACAATTAAAATATAGTTTATTTAAATAAAACAAACAACCAAAATACCACCAGCAGCCCCTCGCGGACGACTGCTGGCTACCGAAAATAAATATAACTAAAGTAAAATACAGGCCTGTTCCTCTCTCGATCATCAACGTCGTCGCTCCTCCT
Organism: Meda fulgida; assembly: GCA_030578275.1. Taxonomy (NCBI): domain Eukaryota; kingdom Metazoa; phylum Chordata; class Actinopteri; order Cypriniformes; family Leuciscidae; genus Meda; species Meda fulgida. Next base: position 17,134,747 of record CM060616.1, read on the forward strand.
TTATGCTTCCGCTCCTCCGTGAGAGATGCGAGACCGGTGTGCCTCACAGGTGTTGCTCATTAGCAATCGCACCACCGGCCTCGCGCCGTTCTCTCACGCCCCTCGGCCGTCCTGTTCGCCACACATGGACATATATTTTTTTTTATACTGAACAATCTGTATATTCATTCTATCTCTAAACCTATACCAATTACAGAAAACGGTATGCATTTTTACATTTTCAAAAAATGTATCATTCTGTATGATTTATAAGTTGTTTTCCTCATGGGGACAGAAAATGTCCCGACATGGACAATGATTTTGGAAAAACCAAATGGACCTTTATTTGAAAAACAACTTATTAGTCTGAAGCAATAGTATACAGTTTAAAAAGTTTAAAATATTGTAATATTTCTTACAAAGACCTATCGTTTCACTTCAGAAGATATTGATCCATCCATTGGGGTCGTATGGATTACTACAGTTATTGCAGTATATGCTGTTTGAGGCTACAACATTTAGGAACACATGAGCTTGCATTATATGTATTCCCAGAGATGTATTTTTTTTATTTTTATAAAAACCTTCATTTGTGTTAAGAAGGAAAGTCGTATACATCTTGTATGGCATGAGGGTAAAAGATGAGTAAATGGTGAGGACGTATTTCTTGGTGTACTGCATTTTCTTTTAATACATAATACAGAATAGCAAGAGACATGATTTCTTAAGATTCATCAGTGGAAAGAAAGAAAAAAAGAAGAGGAATAAAAGGAAGAAGCCAAGCAAGAGAAAAAAGGGGGGACAAAACATGCTACTTTCTGTCAAGACTTAAGCATTTGAAATTAATTGTTAATTTAAAAAAGTAGTTTTAAATTAATAAGTGTTGTAAATCTGTTTTGAATTCAGTTGTTTTTCAAATAAAGGTTTCCTATTCAGTGATATAAGATTGTGTGTATGTATTTTTTATTGTACTTACCCTGTAACTCTACATGAAACAAGAGTATCTTTCCTAGTATTTAAGCAAAAGTTGCAATAGTTTTAGTTTTCAGTGGACTTTTGTTAAAAATATTACTGTATAAATGCATAGATATGTACCCTGTAATTTTTAAAAAGCCAATTGGTACACAATTATTACAAAAAGGTACGCAGTGTATGTTCTTGCTAAATTGCTCCCAAATGTAAGATTGTTGTATCATATTCGGTATCCCTTCTATAATATTTACAGTACAAATAATTTTTTTTTTATTCTCCTGGTTGTTACCCCTTTATTACCCAAACTTTACATATTGTTCCCTTATACTTACATGTAAGTACTTTATAGGTACACTATGATTACCGAAAGTTACACTGTAAAATCGCTTTAATTACACAGTACTTTCTTGGCTGTAATCTAAAGCGTTACCAGGATTTGTAAATATTTTCCATTTCTATATTTGTAAACATACCGCTTACGTTTTAGATGCTGCCAATTCATCCATATTCTATATTTCGGCATCTACCCTTATGTACAAAAAAAATATGTTTTTGTATGTTACATAGGAGTACCTACATATAAACAATGAGATCAGGCTGTCATATCAATTATTATTTATAACATAACATAACATAACATAATGATCAATTATTTGTATCTGACAAAATGTCCAAATTAGTGCACCTCTATTCTTAGCCTTCTAAGCCTTCAATAATAAGCAGGGATGTATTTATGTGATTGAGATGTACTGAATAAAGAATACAGTCCTATGTCCTGCTCACAAAAGGAAGACACATCAGAGCCAAAATCAGGCAGGCTGAATGAAAGAGAGTTCTGGATGCAGTGGTGGTCCAAACAGCCATTGACACTGATTGGGGATGGCAGGTGCAGTTAATGACATGGGCCGTGTATGTCCTGGTCTGATTGAGGTGAGAGAGAGTAGAAGGAAAGAGAGGAGAGATGAGTGCTGTCTCATAATCAAACCCTAATCAAATGGCAACAAAAAAAAACACACAGATATTTATGCACTGAAACACATGCACATTTTTCACGCAAAAATACGCACACAGATTTTTGTATCTGTCTCACGCACACAAACAGACATACACGCATCTTATCCAATCCCATCCCTTCTCCCCCACCCCCAGCAGCCCTGATATGGCGATTCGTGGAGGCCACAGATAAACCACTCAAGACCATGAGGATGATAATGGCAGATGCTGCGGAGACTCAAATTCAATCAGCAGTGGGCTGTCAACGTGGATGAGTTTAAGAGTGAAACACGCTCACTGACGTACATTAAAGACTAATCAGCTGAAGGAAGACAAAAACAGCCCTGGATTAAAGGGACACTCATCATCATTACACACTGCCATTCAAAATATATATATATATATAAAAAAAACGTTTATTTAGCAAAAGCACATTAAAGTGATCAAAAAAGACATTTATGAAATTAATAAATATTACAAAAAGGTTCTATTTATAATGAATGCTGTTCTTTTGAACTTTATATTCATTAAAGAATCCTGAAAAAAAAACATTTTCCACAAAAATACTAAGCAGCACAACTGTGTTTAATAATAATAGGAAATGTTTCTTTAGCAGCAAATCCGCATATTAGAATGATTTCTGAAAGATCATGTGACACTGAAGATTGGAATAATGGCTGCTTAAAATTCAGCTTTGCCATCAGAGGAATAACTTGTTAAAATATATTACAACAGAAACCAGTTATTTTAATAATATTTCACAGTATTAATGTTTTTTGTATCAAATAAATGCAGCCTTGGTGAAATTAAGAGACTCATTTCAAAAACATAATACAATTTTTTTTTAAATGTTTCCAAACATTTGACCGGTGCTGTATATTTTCTCTTTTTTCTTTGTATATTTTCTACAAATATATGTCCTCTACATTGCTAGAAAGTTTTCTGTGGTTTAAAAAAAAGAGGGTAAAGAAACTTTTAAGAAACTGACGGGGAAACAAGGGGGGTTGGGGGTTCACTGACAGTGGCTGAGACCCTTGTCTCTTCACGAGATGAATATCAGTCCAGGCAGTGTGCTGATGTGCTCCAGAACGCTCATTATAACGCACAGCCCATACGTTGCCCTGACATATCCATTATTTATTAACGTCTGGACTAGGGAACCAGGCCACCATTCATGACTGCAATCCTTTGGAGGCAATTCTGACAGGTTCTTTCAGAAATAAATAAATAATCCTTCACTTCTTCCTTCCTTCACGGCATATGCGCCCAACACAAGAATAGCTCATATGCTCAGACTGTTTCTGCCGCGGAACCTGTAAACATATTTCACATGCATTCACTGCTCAACATAAAAACCCTAGAATTGTGACAGACCGTTATATTGTCCAGGCCGATTAATCCAAATCATATTTTGAATAAATATCATACATAATAAATGTTGCTTATTTCAGCAAATTTGTGTACATCTCACATGCAATTATTAAACAAGGTATGGTAAGCATTTTACCCTTCAGTATTTTATTATGGTAACGATATTTACGATGCTACAGTTATTTATACTGTAAATTCTAGAAAATAGTTTAAATCATATATTATTAATTCTCAAATGGTGGGTTGCGACCCAAAAATATATTGCAGGTGTGTTCTGACACCAGAATAACAAAGGATGTAATGCAAATAATAAGATGAAACTAATATAATCATGATATGTGCCTAGCTACCATTACACAATAAAAAGGATAATTAGAATTTCTAAAAGATCTTCTAAAAGACTTTATAAAATGGATAGTTCCGGTCCTTGATTCTGCTTGGTTGAGCTGCGTTCGAAGCCATTGTAAATAACTCAACAAACATACACCTGTGACCGCATTACATTAGTATTACTGCGCAACTGCCGTTTGTGATTCTTTGTTGCTGCATGTGTTGCTTGGCAACCATTTTTATGGAGTAACCGTTTTATAAAAGCAATAACCCCCTTGAAGCTGTGTTTAACAGTGAATTTAGAACAGCTAAGGGGGTTTTAGGCATTCCGCGTCGTGCCTAATAACGCCCCTTAGCTGTTCTAAATTCACTGTTAAACACAGCTTCAAGGGGCTTATTGCTTTAAACAACTCTTTAAAGCACTTTGCATTTCGTTTTGCCATAAAATGTTCAAAATATTGAGTTACAAAACTTTTTTTTTAAATCATTATTTTTAAAATAATACATCACTGATAACAACCAAAGAATAAAAAGCCTTCACATTATGTAATGCATGAGTTTAAAACAAAATACTTTTATTTTAATTAAATAATTATTAATTAAAACTAATATGATAAATTGGTGTTTTCAACTGTAATTCCAATTGGATGAGCTGCATTTGAAGCCAGTCAAATAGTCAATATATGCACACAAAATACGCACACGTGAACACATAATTTGAATACTATTAGTGCAGCAACGGGTTGTTAAATGTTAAATGCTCTGTATTTTCATACTAATCCATGTATAAATAACGTAAAGCAGTTCTGCTCACCGATATGCAGATCTATTATGGGATAAAAAGTAGCAAAATCTCCAGTATGATCGTATATACAGTACTATGCAAAGGTAATGTATGTGTCATATATTTCATACTGCCCAGCCTATCATTAAACTGTATTATATTAGTATGTATTTATAATGTATTTTATTTTTCAAACTGTACTTTTATCAGTATTAAGCTGTCTATCAGCCACCCTGCTCTCTAAATATTGCTACTCAATCACACTCTAACGTCACATTGCTGTCTTACTGTTAGTCAAAACAGCAGAAAGGATTAATCTCTTTGTAATGACAAAAGCTATCTGTGTTCAAATTAAACACTCCAAGCAAGTAACCCTGATTCTTTATTGCAGGCAAAAAAGAACAGAGGATGACAATCACAGAAAGAGAGGAAAATTTCAACAGATTCAAGCAGTTCAGGACTGCTCTCCAGACAGAGAAAAATAAAGTTTCTCTGGTGCAGTCAGCCCAAACTGATGTGTTATATATTGCCTGTCACTCTATTCTATGGGAATATTGGCGCGTTGCCTAGCTCAAACCTGGAAGGTACAGCAATCCATCACCAACATTCACAGGAGGAGATCTCATCTCAGTCTTGGTAGCCAATATCCCAGCCGCTTGAGTGCCACATAACAGGGACCCGGTTCAAGGCTGTTTCAAACACCACTCATCTATACCTTCCACATTCTGCAGTTGATTGCTTTAGCCTTACATTGCAATGCCTTCATACAGAATGAATGCTTAAAAATAAAGGCAATCATATTAGAAAACATTGCTTAAAATAACTTCTTTTTTTTTATCTCATCCCTGCTGAAAAATCCAACATTGCTGGTCACCAGCATAAGGTATGTTTTACATGCTGGGAGCTACATGGGATGCTGGTTGCTGGTTTGCTGGATTCCAGCATGGGATGCTGGTGTGCTGGTGCAGCATATTGTCTTTTGGGTGCTGGTTTGATCCCAGCAAGACCACAACAAAACTTGCTTAAATATCACTTTTCTTAGTATGAACAAACTGCTTATGATTTTACTTTTGTTAAGCATTTTTTCTTGGTTTTCATATGGTTTTCAATTACACAAAGTCTTTTAAACTGATCTTAACTGATTTGTGTACAGATCTTTTCAAACAGGAGACAATTCATTTGCTTTGAAATGTTTTTCCAGTTTACCAGTGACATTGATTAATAATGTAATCATAACTAAACAATTAAAAAAAAAAATCAGTTATACTTTCAGCAGAGGAAGCAAAATAAATTCCAAAGTTATCATCATATAATTCAATAAATCATATTAACCTTATTGTGGCGAGGGGGGCGTGGTTTCGCGAAGTCTGTAGCGGGAGAGGAATCAGCGAGTCGCGCGGTGAGTAAGTGGGTCAAGTGCAGATGACGAACACCTGTGTCTGATTGCAGTAATTGGCGTGGAGACTGCATAAAAGCTGCCGGCTGAGAGAGAGAAGGGAGAGAGACCTGGGACTCGCACGAAGCTGTGAAGCTGCACGGAAGCTGCGTCTAAAGATTGTTTATTCAGTGTCTGTTTGTTCTTTTGTTTTTGCCGTGTCAAGTGACACGGCGGCCGCGCACGAGCGCTCTCTAATTGTTGTTTTATCAGTACGATAAATAAAGTGCGAGTCCCAATTTCGCCGACCTCGTCTTCTTCTTCCTTCCATCACACTGAACTTCTCTACACTGGTGCCGAAACCCGGGAAGAAGAAGACTGCCGCCGCCATGCAGACCCCGCCGGGAACGCCGTTTGCGGAGCTTATACAGACGCTCGCGGGTCTTCACCGGGAGCAACATCACGCCCTGCTGGCCGTGAAAGAGGAGCAGGATCAACGCTTCCAGATGCTCCTCCAAGGCCAGCAAGAAGACCGCGAGCTGTTCCGGAGCTGGCTCGACCGGGAGGTTCGGGCCGTCCCTGTTCCAGCTACGGCCTCGGCCCCGCCCCTGCCTCTCAATAAAATGGGTCCCCAGGACGATCCGGAGGCGTTCCTGGACCTATTTGAGAGGTCCGCCGAGGCCCGGGGATGGCCCCAATCGGACTGGCCCATGCGGCTCATCCCGTTGCTATCGGGTGAGTCGCAGATAGCCGCCAACCAACTGCCAGTCCAGAACCTCCTGGTCTACGAAGACCTGAGGCGCGCCATTTTGCAGCGGGTCGGCCGGACCCCCGAACAACATCGTCAGCGGTTCCGGTCCCTGAGCCTGGAGGAGTCTGGCCGGCCCTTCGTGCTGGCGCAACAGCTCCGGGACTCCTGCCGCAGATGGCTGATGGCCGACGGAGGCGACGTCGAGGATGTCATCAGCAAGGTGGTACTGGAGCAGTTTATCACTAAGCTGCCAAAGAAAACTGCGCAGTGGGTCCAGTGCCACCGCCCGACGTCGCTGGACCAGGCCATCCACCTGGCGGAAGATCACATGGTGGCGTGCTCAGGGGTCGGCGAAGCCCTTCCATCAGCTTCTCTCTCTCCTTCTCTCTCTCTCTCTACCCCTTCTCTCCCCAAACCTGTGCCCCTTCCCAGGTGCGGGGGGCTGGTGCCCCGGCCGGCGCCAAGGTGGAGGACCGCGACTCCGGCGGAGCCCGTTCCTGTGACCCGGGCCCCACCTAGGGGGCCCGCCACGTCCGACCACCCCGTCCCGAGTCCGGCAGCCCTGCACTCTCCACGCCATTTCCTTGACCCGCTTCCTGCCACCGGAGCGGCGGGGAGGCCTGGGCCGGCCTGTTGGCGCTGCGGGGACCCGGGACATTTTATAGATCGGTGTCCGGCGACGGAGGTGGGGACCCTGATCCGGGTTCCCGACGCGCCGCAGGCTGCCCCCGACCAAACTGGCCTGTACCAGATACCAGTGAGTATAAAGGGGGGTACTTATCAGGCTTTGGTGGATTCAGGTTGTAACCAGACCTCTATACATCAAAGTCTGATACAACCGGGGGCATTGGATAACAGCCGCATGGTTAAGGTGCGGTGTGTGCACGGGGTGGTGGTGAGGTATCCGATAATGCCGGTCGTAATTCAATTTAGGGGCCAAAAGCATAGTGTGGAGGTGGCCGTTAACCCGCACCTCCGGCATCCGCTCATTTTGGGGACGAATTGGCCTGCCTTTAATGAATTATTGGGGTCGTTATCAGCGGGTGCCTCTTGGGGTAGAAAAAACAAGGGAAAGACAGCGGTCGTTCAGCTGGGGGATGCTGAGCCGGGACCACTGGGTCCTGCTGCAGGGGAACAGAGGGCTCTGGCGAGAATGGTTCTCTCAGAGCGCGATGACTTTCCCCTGGAGCAGTCCCAGGACGAGTCTCTTAAAAACGCCTTTAATCAGGTCCGCTCCATCGACGGCCAGCTGCTTCAGCCAGACCAACCGCTCTCTTATCCCTATTTTACTGTAGTAAAAGATAGGTTGTATCGGGTGACCCAAGACACCCAGACAAAGGAAGATACAACACAGTTGTTGGTTCCTAAAAGCCGCCGGAAAATGCTTTTTCAGGCGGCTCACTGTAACCCAATGGCCGGGCATTTAGGTCAGGCGGCAACACTAAACCGTCTCATGGCCCGGTTCTTCTGGCCGGGCATTCACGAGAACGTGCGCAGGTGGTGCGCGTCTTGTCGTGAATGTCAGTTGGTGAATCCACCGGCCAATCCAAAAGCACCATTGTGCCCCCTCCCGTTAATGCAGGTCCCCTTCGAGCGAATTGGTATGGACCTCATCGGGCCATTAGAGCGGTCAGCACGAGGGCATCGCTTTGCCTTGGTTCTGGTGGACTACGCAACGCGATACCCGGAAGCAGTCCCGCTTCGTAACATTTCCGCTAAAAGTGTTGCGAGCGCTCTCTTCTCTTTAATCTCCCGAGTGGGAATCCCCAAAGAGATTCTCACTGATCAGGGCACGGCGTTTATGTCACGAACGATTCGCGAACTCTACGAATTGTTGGGCATTAAATCGATTCGCACTAGCGTCTACCACCCACAAACAGACGGTTTAGTGGAACGGTTTAATCGCACTTTGAAATCCATGATTCGTAAGTTCGTTCACGAAGACGCCAAAAATTGGGATAAATGGCTAGAACCCCTCTTGTTTGCTGTACGCGAGGTCCCCCAAGCCTCCACGGGGTTTTCCCCCTTCGAGCTTCTCTATGGACGTCAGCCCCGCGGGGTGCTTGACGTTCTTAGAGAGACTTGGGAGGATGGACCGTCCGCTGCTAAGAACGAAATTCAGTATGTCCTGGACCTGAGAACAAAGCTCCACACTTTGGGGCGGCTATCAATGGAGAATTTGTTACAGGCCCAGGGCAGACAGAGTCAGCTTTACAACAGGGGAACTAGACTCCGCCAATTTGCACCGGGAGATAAGGTACTTGTATTACTCCCTACTACCAGCTCGAAATTACTCGCAAAGTGGCAAGGGCCCTTTGAGGTCACACGGCGAGTTAATGATCTCAACTATGAGGTAGCCCGTACAGACAGGGGTGGAGCACATCAAATTTATCACCTCAACCTCCTCAAAAAGTGGGTTGAGGCAGAGTCAGTGATGTTGGCGACGGTGGTGAGCGGAGAGGAGGATCTCGGGCCTGAGGCGAGTTCAAAATCACAATCTCTCGCGCTGGCTCTTGGTGGAGACCACCTCTCGCCCTCCCAGCTCACTGACATTAAAAATATACAAGCTGATTTTGCGGATGTGTTTTCTCCCCTGCCTGGCCGGACAAACCTCATTCAGCACCACGTTGAGACCGAACCTGGGGTCGTGGTACGCTGCCGCCCGTATCGTTTGCCTGAACATAAGAAAAAGGTGGTTCAGAGTGAATTAGAGGCTATGCTGGATATGGGGGTAATAGAAGAGTCAAGCAGTGACTGGGCGAGCCCGATAGTTTTAGTTCCCAAACCTGACGGCTCGGTTCGCTTCTGTGTAGACTATAGGAAGGTGAACGCGGTGTCTAAGTTTGATGCTTATCCAATGCCGAGGGTTGACGAACTGCTTGATCGGCTGGGTACTGCTCGTTTTTATTCGACATTGGACTTAACGAAGGGTTATTGGCAGATCCCCTTGTCTCCAATGTCCAAAGAAAAGACAGCTTTCACAACGCCGTTTGGATTACACCAATTTGTCACCCTTCCTTTCGGGTTGTTCGGGGCTCCAGCGACCTTTCAGCGTCTGATGGACAGGATTCTCCGACCGCATGCTGCATATGCCGCTGCCTACTTGGATGATATTATCATCTATAGTACCGATTGGCAGCGTCATATGCAGCATTTGCGGGCTGTCCTGAAGACGCTGAGAAGGGCGGGGCTCACGGCCAACCCGAAGAAATGTGCAATTGGGCGTGTGGAGGTAAGGTATCTGGGTTTCCACTTGGGTCACGGACAGGTGCGTCCCCAAATTGATAAGACGGCAGCAGTTGCGACCTGTCCGAGACCCAAGACCAAAAAGGAGGTTAGACAGTTCCTGGGGCTAGCGGGATATTATAGAAGGTTTGTGCCTAATTATTCGGACCTCGCTAGCCCGCTGACCGATCTAACTAAAAAGGAAGCGCCAGATACGGTTCAGTGGACGGAGCAGTGTCAGCGGGCCTTTACCCAGATAAAGGCTGCTCTATGTGGCGGGCCGCTTTTGCATGCTCCTGATTTCTCTCTCCCCTTTATCCTACAGACTGACGCATCGGACAGGGGGCTGGGCGCCGTCCTGTCCCAGGAGGTGGAGGGTGTAGAGCGGCCGGTGCTGTACATCAGTCGCAAGCTCTCTAAGAGAGAGACGATGTACAGCACCATTGAGAAAGAGTGTTTGGCCATCAGGTGGGCTGTTCTCACCCTCCGCTACTACCTCCTGGGGCGGGAGTTCACCCTCTGTTCGGACCACGCTCCCCTGCAATGGCTCCACCGCATGAAGGATACCAATGCGCGGATCACCCGTTGGTATCTAGCTTTACAGCCTTTTAAGTTCCAGGTGATCCACAGGCCGGGTGCACAGATGGTTGTGGCTGACTTCCCCTCCAGGAGGGGGGGCTGCAGGCCGGACGGCTCCCCGGCCTGAGACGGGCGGTGGGGGTATGTGGCGAGGGGGGCGTGGTTTCGCGAAGTCTGTAGCGGGAGAGGAATCAGCGAGTCGCGCGGTGAGTAAGTGGGTCAAGTGCAGATGACGAACACCTGTGTCTGATTGCAGTAATTGGCGTGGAGACTGCATAAAAGCTGCCGGCTGAGAGAGAGAAGGGAGAGAGACCTGGGACTCGCACGAAGCTGTGAAGCTGCACGGAAGCTGCGTCTAAAGATTGTTTATTCAGTGTCTGTTTGTTCTTTTGTTTTTGCCGTGTCAAGTGACGCGCACGAGCGCTCTCTAATTGTTGTTTTATCAGTACGATAAATAAAGTGCGAGTGCCAATTTCGCCGACCTCGTCTTCTTCTTCCTTCCATCACACTGAACTTCTCTACACTTATATTGTTTTTCATTTCCATCATTAATGTGTTAATTATATAAATATGCAAGTGAAAACAATGCTTGTCCCCAAAACACTGCTTGTAGACAGAGAGCTGGTCAATGCACACTCAACCAAGACCATGCCGGTGAACCAGCTTCCCCAGCTCCATTTTGCATGAGAACAGCATGAATATGCTAGACCAGCACTATACCAGCATAAATCAGCCAGGACCAGCACTATTTCAGCACTAACAAGGGGTACGTTTCCTGTGCAACGATGGAACTTGCTGCTAAACTAACATAGCACGATTCATCGTTGAAGAAATCAATTAGCTAGTCACGACCGTTTCCTGAAACCATATTGCCGCAAATTTGACATGACATGACATGTGAGGACTAATTCTCATATTTCTCAGTTATTTTGCTTTATTTCCAGATTAAATCATAGGCTCGTTCTTATGTACTAGAGCAATATTCACATTAAATCTGACAAACTAAAAGACATGAACAACATTTGTATATATCTATATTCTATCTATCTATCTATCTATCTATATATATATATATCTATCTATCTATCTATCATCTTGCAGAGACAGCACACCTATGTCAGTGATAACTTTCAAGTGGTATGAATATTCTGTGTTGAATTCCTTACTGCACCTTTAACTTGAACTTGAAGCAATGTCTATAATACATAATAGTTGATAGCTTTTGATAGCTTTAGGAGTTTACCGCAGTTATCAGACCACAGAGCAATGAGAGAAAAGTGGAATTACTTATGTACTGCAAGAAAACATGTATTCAGACAAGGACAGAGAAAGAAATGTTGAAGAGAGCAGTTAGGAAATTCAATACCCATGCCGTCTTCTGAGTACATATTTGACCTTGTAAGAAAAAGAAAGACCAAGAAAACCATAAAGTACATCTGGAGGTCATAGACCATGTTTCCCCTCACACAATAATCTACAAAGATAGAAATCAAGGAGAACTGTTACAATCAAGCAGGAGAATTTATTAAATGCGTTTACCAGTTTAATTATACACAGACTGGTACATGACCTATGTAATTAGCACAAAGCAAATAAATAATAACAAAAACTATTTAGTTTTAGTTTTAATGTATTTATTTGTTGATCTCCAATGAATGAACACTGCACATGTGCCTAAAGGGACACATTCAAATAATTGTTTCTTACAATAAATGTGTCCAGAAAAAAAAGAGGTGTTGGCCAAGTGTTAAGTGCTTGCTACCATGCTAGTGACACAATATCAATTATGGTTTGTGTCATCTCTTAAGCCTTCCCGTCCTTCTCACCTTCTCTATTAAAAGTGGCAAAAAGATAAAATAAAATGTAATTGCATTCCAAAGTGGCACCACATTTTATACAAATATTTATAAAGCCAGAAAGAATATTTTCAATATCTTCCAACCAAAATTTCAGTTTTCTGATTAATACATTTTAATATTTGAATACATCTCATCATTATAATTTTAAGTTGCACAGCATTCAGTGTATCTAAACACAGTCTTCCCTGAAGAAGGCCATCCTCCATGTAAGCTTTCTGGAAGGGCACTTCTAAGATATTATCATTTCTTACAGACCACAACCCCATAAACAGAGATAATACTGGGAGAGGCAAGCGAGAAACTGGGGAATGGGGTTGACGTCACTGTAAGCTGTTGATCTACATCAAGAAAATTAAGATTTTTAGAAGGAGGAGAAGTGACACATGTGGAGAAAGTTCAAGAGAGGATGGTGAAGGAGTGAGAGGAAGACAGTTGCAGCAGGGTGCTTTCTAAGGGCTCTCAGGGGGCATTTTGTGGAAAGCTTCCCTCCCTGTGGCGGCCCCCAGGCCTTTAAAGAATGGCAGCGGGACGTCAGTCACTGGCATCGGCACAGGAGATTGAGTGAGTGCAGCATAGCGATGAGCCATGTGGGTGTATCAGTACGAGGACTAAGCGATCTGAACAGATTGCCTGTTCTCTGAAATGTTAAATCAAAATGCAAAACAGGAGTTGACCGGTCTTCCTCTCTTAACAGATTCACCAGCATATGTGTGGACAGCTTCTTGTGGATTACTAATATTTAAGGTAATTAAGCTGAACCTCCAACTGCCTGAGAAGCCTTCAGTCTGTCTGTTTGCAATGTTATTTTAGCCATCTTCAGGACAGAAGAATAGGTCTGTGCTATTTTGTGCTTAGTATAATAATTCTCTCAAAGTCAAGCCAATTCTGTATTTAAGTTCTTATGTAACTTAATCATAATTTACATTATAAGATATATTCTGAAAAACAAATTTGGTTGATAGAGATCATCGAATTTAGCAGAAATATCTATGTATTTTGAAATGCACACTGTCTGTAACACCAGGTGTACACTGTGATTTTCTTCTGTTTACGATTGGTGTTTGTCAGACTGTGCAAAATGACCTTTCGTAAAAGCCAAGTTTAAACATACACATGTGAAAATCCTTTTTTGAGATAATCAAAAATTTTATAAAAAAGTTATACAGTACAAACTGGGAACGACATGAGGGTGTGAAAATGAATTTTTCAAGAATTTCCATATTTGAGTGATCTAAACCTTTTGTACTGTACTTGTCAAATTACGGCCTTAAATACATCTTGACCAAACATACTCATCTAGGAGGAATAATGTAAGAAAATATATTTCCTAATAATAATCAATATATTATTTGGAACATTTCTCAGATCAGAATTGAAATTCTCAAAACTACCTGTTCAATCTTCATATCTTTGTGTCACTTGAGTACATCAAGTCTCATCCCCCACACAACATTTAGGCATTACAGTTTTTCTCAATCGATTTGGTACATTTCTCCAAACTCAGGTAACTGCTCTCAAAACATTTAACACAGTGATCTGTACACTTTGTAATTGTCCTAAACCGATAGTAAATTATCCTTCATTCAATACAAATTACAAATCAACAACATAATTTTCTCAAAACACCGTGCACAAAATTCCCTAATGTTATCAAAGCAGTTCATACAGCTAACCAAATCTTAAAATATCAGGAAAAACATTTGCAGCTTTTTCATTGGTCTTCACAAAGATCACAAGCATTTTTGTACCATTTTCAAAACACAACAAACAAAACTCTGTGAATTGTAAAATAGTCAGTTGCACACCTTGTGTCCTCAATTAACCCCAAATTGATATCTGATGATTTAGTAATCCACTCAACACAGAAAAAGCCAATTTCCTAATTGTTCACACAGCTGTCTTAATTACAACAACTACAAAAGGGGAAGAGAAAAACAACAAAGAAGATGAATGAGGAGAAAAGACAATAAAAACAAGAAGAATGAGCAGTGGAAAAGGAAAAGGAAAAGGAGTAAGAGTGAGGAAGAAGAGGAGATGGAGATGGAGATGGAGATGGAGATGGAGATGGAGATGGAGATGGAGATGGAGATGGAGATGGAGAGCAAGAGCAAGAGCAAGAGCAAGAGCAAGAGCAAGAGCAAGAAGAGCTGAAGATGTAGGAGGAGCAAGAAGTGCTGAAGATGTAGGACAAGGAGCAAGAAGAGCTGAAGATGTAGAAGGAGCAGGAAGAGCTGAAGATGTAGGAGAAGGAGCAGGAAGAGCTGAAGATGTAGGAGAAGGAGCAGGAAGAGCTGAAGATGTAGGAGAAGGAGCAAGAAGAGCTGAAGATGTAGGAGAAGGAGCAAGAAGAGCTGAAGATGTAGGAGAAGGAGCAAGAAGAGCTGAAGATGTAGGAGAAGGAGCAAGAAGAGCTGAAGATGTAGGAGAAGGAGCAAGAAGAGCTGAAGATGTAGGAGAAGGAGCAAGAAGAGCTGAAGATGTAGGAGAAGGAGCAAGAAGAGCTGAAGATGTAGGAGAAGGAGCAAGAAGAGCTGAAGATGTAGGAGAAGGAGCAAGAAGAGCTGAAGATGTAGGAGAAGGAGCAAGAAGAGCTGAAGATGTAGGAGAAGGAGCAAGACGAGCTGAAGATGTAGGAGAAAGAAGAGCTGAAGATGTAGGAGAAAGAGCAAGAAGAGCTGAAGATGTTGGAGAAAAAGAGCAAGAAGAGCTGATGATGTAGGGGAAAGAGCAAGAAGAGCTGAGGATGTAGGAAGAGGAGAAGATAGAGGAGTAGAGAGAGAAGAGATGGATAGATTGGAGGGCAATGGTATAGTGGAAAGAGTAGAAAATATAAGAAGATATGGACAGAGGAAGAGGAGGGCAAGGTGTAAGAGGAGGGAGGAGAGGTAGAAGGATAGGGTACACACGTGTTTCAAATGAAATCAGAGCCACACTTATTGACCATGTCATAAATCATGGTCTCTCACTGAGAGAAGCTGGGCAGAGAGTTCAGCCCAATATAAACATATCCATAGTGGCTTCAATTATCCGCACATTTCAGAGGGAAAACCGGTAAGTAACTATATCATTCTACTTCTACAATGAGAGTCTATGTAGTCTTGTTTGATATGGGTCTAGATTTCTACAGTAAATGTTCCTGCTTGTCCAATAATTTTTTCAGAACTGAAGTTCGAGAACATTCAGGTGGACGAACAAGACTTCTTTCACTTGAACAAGAGCATGCCATTGTTGACATGGTGGTCCAGAACAGCACCCTCCGCCTCAAAGAAATTCAGCAAAGAATAACACAGGACAATCAACTGTTCCACAATGCAGTCTCTCCACAATTGATCATGTTCTAAGGAAATGAAATCCGAATGAAGCAAGTATACAACGTGTCCTTTGAGAGGAACTCCGTTCGAGTGAAGGAGTTACGATTCCAGTTTGTTCAAGTATGTGCAACTCAATTACTGCACTTTTCCTGTCAACACAAAGATATATTTTTCCTGAATTTTAAGTTTGTGTCCACAAACTATTCCATGCTCCTGTAAGTGAAAACATTTAGGCATATCTATGTATACTGCTGCTTCAAAGTGTGAACTCAAACTTCAGCAACCGTTTCACAGTAGTATTGACTGCAATCAATGCCATTACTGTAAAACACTAACTTACTGTAAATAAAAAAATCCAAGTCCAAGCACTCAGTAGGTTACAAAAGTAAAAAAGCCTTTGTTATTATTGGATCGAGGGCTAAACCATTAAAAAACACCAACGCGTATCGGCCAACTGGCCTTCATCAGGATGTTGATAACAAACAGACAGAATCAAGCAATACTTAGTTGCATTGGTTTCAGGTGTGCCACTCTGGCACTTGCAACACAAATTTTGTCCACTAGAGGCAACAGTTCAGGTCATGTCTAATGTCAGAAATTAAATTATACAAATACAAAGCAAAATTAGAGATCTCCAAGTGGAAAAATAGGAGTGACACCACTACAGACATCTAGTGTACTCCACACAACATGTACCAAATGTCAATAAATGTGAATAGGCTAGTTACCCATCATAATTCTAATTTCATAGTGAAGATGGTTCAAAAACAACATTGACAGAAAATGGCATTGCATTCAAAGATTAGTCAAAACACTATACCAATTGAAACACAACAATTACAAAAAAGTTGAAAGGTCAAAATCTTCATTGAGACCTGGATGACTAGTGGCCCTCAAAGAATAGATCCAATATGTCTCCCTTTGTTTAAGTCGTTTGATTATATCCCCGCCTCTGGCATCAAGGCGAACAGCCTGAATGCCCACTACTCGTAAGGTCGAATCCCGTCCATGTTTAGCGTTTATATAATGTTTGGCCATTGGATAATTCATAGCATTTTAGTGAGGCCTACATAAAAACAGCCAAACGTGCACTCTAATCGATAAACAACATGGGTGGTATTGCAATTTATAAAACTGTTAACAGTGTAAATCTTATTACTGGAAACATCCATAAATGTATCAGTTTTAGCCATATTCTCACAATTAGTTACCCCAAGGAAAATTTCCCCTAGGTTGATGAAGCCAAATTTCCCGTTTAGGAGCAGGGAGGTAACTTCTTACTAACTTGTCTTTAATTGTGGGGGCCCTCCTAAAACTGATCCCAGGTGGTTCCGTGAATAATTCCCGTAGAGTCGGGTCACATTCAATAATGTTCCAGTTTTTCTTTATCGGTTTAATCTGGATAGCCTCCTTACTGTAATTAGTGACAATGTAGGGTTTCTGAGTTGACAATAATTTGGGTCTAGACTGAAGCAGGTTCTTCCTTTCAAGTGATTGGGCTCTATTATGAGCTTGAATGAGAGTTTGTGTTTGATAACCTCTTTCTCGAAAACGCTGCTGCATATCTATAGGTTGATTTTGGAAATCCTGATCTGAATCACATATATGCCTATGTCTCTTGATCTGTCCAAAAGGTATGTTTTCAATAAGCCATGGGGGATGAGAACTATTTGCATGCAGTAAGGTATTACGATCTGTTGCTTTTCTGAAAATAGATGCATGCAAGAATCCCTCAACTTTTGAGATCCGTAGATCCAGAAAGTTTATGGCGTGTAAGTCGTAGTCCAGACTAAATTTAAGGTTCTCATTTAGACTGTTTACATAAACATGAAAGTCTACAAGTTCTTGTTCTAAGCCTGAGAACAAAAGAATCACATCATCAATATATCTACCCCTCCACAAGATTTTATCTTTAAAAGGGTTAGCTTGATAAAATATATACCGCTCCTCCCACAAGCCAAAAAACAGATAACTTACTGTATTGTACCTTGTGTTCTTTTTACTTTAGAGAATCTTGGAGTTGGATAGCAGTGCAACTCATGAGTACCTGTATATTGATGAAATAGGCTTCAATCTTCACAAAAAAAGGAGAAGAGGGAGAAATGTGATTGGCCATCATGCTACAGTCTATGTCCCTGGACAACGAGGAGGCAACATCACTCTCTGTGCCACAATTTCTACAACTGGTGTTGTGACACACAATGCTGTCTTAGGACCATACAATACAGCAAGGCTCCTACATTTATTTATTTATTTATTTATTTATTTTTTTATAAACCTCCTCAATGAAATCCTCTTTCCGCAGGGTGATCAGGAGAAAATGGTGCGGAATTGTGTAGTTATTTGGGACAATGTCCAATTCCATCATTCAGCACTAGAATCACCCACATTTCAGGATGGTGTTCCTTCCACCATATTATCTTTTCCTAAATCCAATTGAGGAATTATTCTCCTCTTGGAGATGGAAAGTACATGATCGCAACCCTTACAACCAAGTAAGTCTTCTTCAAGCGATGGAAGAGGCCTGTGGCGATATTGGGGCACAAGGATGGATACAGCATTCAAGGTGTTTTTCCCATGATGCATGACTCGTGAAAATATTTGCTGTGATGTTGATAATTCTCTGGTCAGATGTAATTGAGAGGCATGATCAATGAATTAATTGTTTTCAATCTATTTTTTTATCTATTATTATTATTTTTACCGATGTACTTATTTGCTTTTTTTTTGTGGGGTGACAACTCATTGTTATATTCCTGAACTCCTCATTAAAGAACTTAATGAAAAAACATGTATTTTCATTTATTTGTGTATCTTCAGCTGAATTTATGAAATCAACAGAGAACACACTTTTAGTTTTGATATTAATATTGAATTTCAATAAATGCATTACTAGAATAAAATGCTGTGTTTCATTGTGCAGTGAATACGTAACAGTTTCACCAACATAAGAGTGTGTTTAGTTTGCTGTGTTAACTGTTTTGAGAGCAGTTACCTGAGTTTGGAGAAATGTACCAAATCGATTGAGAAAAACTGTAGTTTAATATCACAAGGTTTTACATGCAAAATGGTTGAACAAGTTGTCATAATATGTCAAGAATATTTCTATACATTTCCAGTAGACTTTTTTTTCAAAATCTGTTCTGTTCACATTTCTACTTTTTTTTTTTTTTTTTTTTTTTCTTTGTGCTATGCAGTGCTGTTTTTTTTCCCTTTCTGTATCGCAATGACATGGTCTGTAAACAAATTACAGTACAGACAGTAAAAGCGTAAATGTGAATCTTGTCCAGTCTCTTGCAATCAAACTCCCACATACACTAAGGTGTTACCTACAATTTACAATACTTGTCATCAAAACTTGAGCCATATTTACATCAGAACATCCCTCTGAGGCACACTGTTATATTGACAACATAAGCAATTTGACTTTCTTATCCGTACACAATGACACAAGGACTTGTCGTTCTGATGACACTAGCATGTTCATTGACAGATATTTTCTTTTGAAAGATGAACTAAGTATTTTGAGCAAGAGACTGGCTTTTGCAGGTAATCCATGGTGTTTTGCTATTTGTACAAATTGTTTTGAGAAATGCACTTACTGTTTTGCAAATGTCGAGGATAAACCGGGAAATGTACCAAAGCGACTGAGAAAAACTGTAAATGATTTAACTCTATATTAGAAAATATACGGAATAATATATTGTGTAAATATATTACAATTTATTGAATAATACAAAAGGAATTGGCGCTTTCATATATTGAAAAATATGGGATAATATATTTACTTACTATATTTACTATATCAATATATGTAATATCATATTCAGTAATACACGTCATAACAAATAGATATATAGCTAGTTAACAATAGTAGAATTTAGCAAAGGAACTATCACTGTGCTGAAGAGGGTAAATCCATTACTTTTTAAATAAAGTAATTATAGCCTTAATGGCGTTTGACCAATGGTCAACCTAACCACAGGCTCTACTCTTCAGCACAATAGAAACCCCAAAAAACAGACATACCAGAAAGCCTTTTAAATTCTAAAATAATACAACTTAAAAACCCTAACAGATCTCCCCCTATATTAATATTTAGCAAAACGCATGAAATAAATAACACTTCCTTTTGACATTTACTCTCCTTTAATAGTCAAAAGCAAAGCATGCTGGGAACTAGACATCTGTTGTAACCACTGATTGTAACTCATTCCGTGAATGTGTATATACAGTATGTGTGTACAATACATTCACATTTATATGGGACCATATATGTGCAATATAAATACAATATATGTACACAACAAAGAATACAACTTTATGAATATTACATGTAATGCTATCATTCTGTGAATGTATATACAGTATGTGTGTGCAATATATTCACATTTATATGGGAATATGTGTACATATAATGCTATTTTTGTCCTAATTTCTAAATATTATATATATATATATAGTCAACGCATATATTGCAGTATATTGAAAAATAAGCAGTAGTTTCCAATATGGAAATATATTATGTAATATATTGCATTATATTTTGCAGAATATTTTAATATATTTTTGTTAGGCAAGGGAAGCGCAAACACTGTATTATACTGTACACGTTGGTAATTTTTGGACATCCCTCTTCCAGACATTCCAAAGAAGTTTAGATCAAAGTTGTAAGTAATGGTGTCCATTAAATTACAGTTCAAAGTAGTAATATGCACACATTCAAAAACTTTCAGGTAAAGCACTTGGAAGCAGCAGTGGCAGTGTGGCAATTTTAGTTTTTTTCTTAAGTGAAGCACTTAATTACTGTTGCAATTTTGCAAAATTAGTTTTCACATTTGAGAATATGTCAATGCTGGTGTTTTTTTTTTTTTTTTTTTAAACTACAAAATGATTTATGCTTTTTTGGAATCTGACAAAAAATGACTGAGCTACACCTGTTTGAAGTCGATAGAGTCAGCAAAGTCAATTTTGAGAAAAATCTAGTTTTCTGAAGGGTTCAAAACAAAATCACCTAGCCACCTTATCTTAAAACCCCTGTTAATAACACCAAATTTTGCAGACACCAAGTCAAAAATAAAGTTAAACATACTGTATATTTCCGTATATATATATATATATATATATATATATATATATATATATATATATATATATATATATATATATATTCAAATTAATTATATGAAGAATATTTAACATTGTAACCAAACTGATTTTTCTGCTTAGCAGTGAGAAGTGTGACACTTGTTAAGGGCTACCCCTTTTAGCAATCCAAGTAGAAATATCATGCAACAAAATATCAATAATAACAATAAATAACAAATTTCCCATCTCAAGTTAATCGGTTTGTAAACAAAACCACTAAATTCTGTAAAATTATTTTCATGATTATTCTCGTATGGATGTGTGGCCAGATTAATATAGTGATCAACACATCTAGCAAAGTTAATTTTAATACAGTCATGACAGTTTCATATTGTGCCCATGCCTGACCATTGTTCAAGATTTGCTACATGAATGTCCACAATCATCTTGTTTTGGTGGTGGCACATTGTTACTGAAGTAGTCATTAATTTAATAAGTTGAGCAAAATGTGCCATGTCAATTGCTCCAAAAAGATTCACAAACCGCAGTTCATTTAAGGCATTAGCCACTGACTGGGCACTCTTAGTATCATCCATATCCATTACAAAACAGGCATATATAGACAAAATATTAAATTAACACTAGAACTACCGGAATTCCATAACTACTAGAACGACCATAGCGGTCATTCTGACCACTCATACTTTGAAGTTCATATGGCCGTACTGAACGTAATTTTCGTCATGTCATATCTACATTTGAACCTTCTCTTTAAGTTCCCTTTCGAGGGAACTCTACACTGCGTCGAGAATCGACACTTTGGGGACGCTCCCTAAGCGTGCGCCTCTGAAGTATGAATGAAACTAATCCAATCCTGATTGGTGTTGCGTCGTGACGTAACATGTGACGGCATACCCGGAAGTATAAAAGTGACGCTTTCACAACACACACTAGCTTTCGCTCTTCAGCAAGCGCTCTGTGTTGAAAAACTGTCTGTCTTATTTGGTGTTGTTTGTCCTTATATCTTTATTATGGCCAGCGAACAATTCAAAAAATGTGTGCATCCTTGCCCTTGTTATATTACGGGTGGGGACACACATTCTTTATGTGTGAATTGTTTGGGAGCGCAGCATGCACGGGCAGCTCTCGAGGGAGCTGCTTGTGTTGATTGTGAAGCACTTCCCATTAGAGTGCTGCGCTCCCGGCTGGCGTGCTTTGATGAGCACGGTCAGGCTCGCGTTCCCCGCGGTTCTGGTCCCGCGTCTGTTGAGGCAGCGCGGCGATTGAGATCGTGGGGCTCGCAGCGGGATCTGTTAGATGAGAATAAGGCTGCTGAGGCACCTTCTCATTCTTCATCTGAAGATCCCGTAGCCCCTGAGAGTGGTCCAGGAGCCCGCATCGCGGCTTCTCCTGCCCACGATCAGATCCCAATGCTTGAGCTCTCTGCTTCTGAGGAAGTGGATGTGCTCAGCATTTATGCGGATGACCGTGATCTTGGCGCGCCAGTTCACGGTCAAGGTTTTGAGGAGCTGATAGAGGTTGTGACTCGTGCGGTGGCCAGACTTAACATCAGCTGGCCACATGATGAGCAGGGAACGCAAGCAGAAAGTATGCTTGATGAGCGTTTCCTGCAGCACAGAGCACAACCTCAGTGCCGGGGTTTGCCGTTTTTCCCCGATCTCCACTGTGAGATCTCGAGATCGTGGGATAAACCGCACTCGTCCCGTGTCTCCAGTCCCAGTGTTTACAGCAATGTTGTGGGTGCACGGGACAAGGGTTATGGGAAGATGCCTAAGGTAGAAAAGGCTTTAGCAGGTTATCTTTCCCCTGAATCGGCATCTTCCCTGGAAACCCCGGCGCTGCCTAGTAAGCCCTGCAGAGATACATCTGCTTTAATAGGCAGGGCTTACATGGCGGCAGGTCGGGCTGGTTCATGTCTGCACTCTATGGCTATCTTGCAGGCATACCAAGCCGATCTCCTGGAAGATTTGGATGAGGGGGAGGGGCTAACTCCTGAAGATATTGTAGAGTTAAGGAAAGCCACAGATTTGTCTCTCCGGGCCACAAAAGAGACGGCCCGTGCCATTGGCCGCTCTATGGCAGCTATGGTAGCTACGGAGAGACATCTGTGGCTGAACCTATCTGGTATCAAAGATGGAGATAGATCTTTTCTGCTGGATGCGCCGCTCTCGCCTTCTGGCCTGTTTAGTGACGCCGTTACATCGGTCGTCGACAGGGTTCAGGAGGCGAAGAAGCAATCTGTGGTGTTCCAGCAGTACCTCCCCCGTACGGCGAAATCCAAATCGAGTAGGGTGGGGCCGAGTGATCAGCCCCAGCCATCAGCCAGCTCCTCACACCGAGCTGAGCAGAGAGAGAGTGTTTCCTCTAGAGCCCCTCCTCCTGGAGCTTGGCAACAGAGGAAGCGCTCTCAGAAATCAAAGTTCTCCAGCCAGAGAGGCGACCTGAGGGAAGTCTTTCAGGCTAGGAGGGCTTCGGGAAGAGGTCCTGATCGAAGTGGTAGGACCTCTGAGGGCTGTCCCCTCCACTGCAGGGCAACCGAGGTTGTTCTCGCAGCGGAGCCCTCTGGGAAACGATGTAGATTGCCCGCCGTCAACGACGCTTCGGGCCGCATCTCTTTCCAGCGAAAATATTCTAATAAAGAAAAAGCATCAGTTATGGTTAAAAGAACCGTATCGACTACAGCCTGCCGGTATTCCGCTTCAGGAAGTCGAGAAAGATGCTCGAAAAACACCAGAGGCCAGTCTCGAGAGGCTGGTACCCCTAGTAGATTTTGTAGAGGCATGGTATCATCTTCCCAACATATCTGCGTGGGTCCTGCATATAATAGAACTGCAGTTTTCGCACCGCCCCCCCCAGGTTTTAAATTGGGGTGGTGCAAACTACAGTGGTTCCAGAGCAGGCTCAGGTGATGGAACAAGAAGTACAGACTCTGCTACTAAAGGAAGCCATGGAACGTGTTCATCCTTTAGACAGGGGGTCCGGGTTTTACAGCCGGTACTTTATAGTTCCAAAGAAGGATGGGGGGTTAAGGCCAATTCTAGATCTCAGGGTTTTGACCCGATCTCTAAGGAGGTTCAGGTTCAAAATGTTAACCATTCCTGCAGTCGTGAGTCAGATCAGATCCGAGGACTGGTTTGTCACGATAGATCTAAAGCACGCCTATTTTCTCATCTCCATCCTTCCATGTCACAGGAGATACCTGAGGTTTGCTTTCGGGGACGAAGCTTACCAATATCGGGTTCTTCCGTTCGGCCTAGCACTCTCTCCCCGCACATTCACCAAATGTATGGATGTAGCCCTTGCTCCACTGAGACTTCAAGGCATTCGTATATTGAATTATCTCGACGACTGGCTCATTCTGGCCCAGTCTCGATAAATGGCAGTTCGGCATCGAGATGTCGTCCTTGGCCACATTCAGAAATTGGGGTTGAGACTCAAGAGTGTGCTAGAACCATCCCAGTGCACGATATTTTTTGGAATCGTGTGGAGCTCGATTACGATGCAGGCACTAATGTCTCCCGCACGTATCGAGTCAATTCTGGCGATGGTATCTGGGTTAAGGCTGGGCCAGGCCATCACTGTAAAGCAATTTCAAAGAATGCTGGGCCTCATGGCAGCGGCATCCAACATCATTCCTTTGAGCCTTCTGCACATGAGGCCCATTCAGTGGTGGTTAAAAACCAAGGGGTTTTCTCCCAAGGGGAATCCGTTTCGTATAATCAGAGTAACGCGCAGATGCCTTCGTTCTCTGCAAATATGGAAGAAACCTTGGTTCCTATCCCAAGGGCCAGTACTGGGAGTGTCTTGTCGCCGGAAGTCCGTTTCGACAGACGCCTCCCTCACTGGCTAGGGCGCGGTCATGGACGGCCGCTTTGCCAGGGGTCTGTGGCAGGACCATTATCATTCTTGGCATATAAACTGCCTAGAGATGATGGCTGTGTTCAGGGCTTTGAGGAGCTTCCTCCCAGACATCAAAGGTTACCATGTCTTAGTACGATCAGACAATACGTCGGTGGTAGCCTATCTGAACCGACAAGGGGGACTCAGATTGCGCCCTCTGTGCAGATTGGCGCATCAGATCATTCTTTGGTCCCAGGGGAAAATACTGTCTATCAAGGCAATGTATATTCCGGGGGTTCAGAATCAGGGAGCAGACATCCTGTCGAGGCAGGGGCTGAGGCCCGGGGAATGGAGACTTCATCCAGATGTGGTGAAGTTGATATGGGAGAGGTTTGGACCAATGGAAGTGGATCTGTTTGCGTCTCGAGAGACATCCCACTGTCCACTTTGGTTCTCCCTCTCACTTCCAGCCCCACTGGGGTTGGATGCCATGGTACAGGCCTGGCCGAGGCTTCGCCTGTACGCTTTTCCCCCGATCGCTCTGCTCCCGGGAGTCCTGGAGAGGGTCCGTCAGGAGGGCATCAGTCTTCTTCTGGTTGCCCCAATGTGGCCGACCCGAGTGTGGTTTTCAAACATAATATCACTCCTGATAGCTCCGCCATGGCAGATTCCTCTGAGGAGGGATCTGTTGTCTCAGGCGGAGGGCACAATATTCCACCCTCAGCCAGAGCTGTGGAAATTGTGGGTCTGGCCTCTGAGGGGGTTCAGTACCTAAATGCTGGTCTATCAGCTGGAGTGGTTGAAACCATACTTAGCTCCAGAGCTCCATCTACTAGGAGATTATATGGCCTCAAGGGGAATGTTTTTGTCACTTGGTGTAGAGAACATGAGTTAGATCCAGTAAACTGCCCGGTGGCTTCAGTTCTGGAATTTCTTCAAGATCGTTTCTCTGCGGGTCTCTCCCCTTCCACGCTTAAGGTGTACGTGGCAGCCATTGCGGCTTTCCACGCTCCGTTAGGTGATGGGCCTCTGGGGAGGCACCAGTTGGTCATTCGGTTTCTCCGCGGTACTTGGAGGATGAGGCCGGCAACCAGGTCTAGGGTTCCTGCCTGGGACCTGGCTATAGTTCTGGAAGGGTTATCCCTGGCCCCTTTCGAACCTCTAGAGTCGGCTTCGCCTAAGGATTTAACGCAGAAAATGTTTTTTCTCTTGGCCATTACCTCACTTAAGAGGGTGGGAGATCTCCAAGCCTTGGCAGTGACACCAGCTTGCTTGGAGTTTGCCCCTGGTTGAGTAAAGGCCTTTTTGCACCCGAGTCCGGGCTACGTGCCTAAGGTTCCTTCGAACACGGCTCGGTCTACAGTCCTTCAGGCATTCCATCCTCCACCTCATGTGTCGGCAGAAGAAGAGAAGCTTCATTTGCTCTGCCCCGTCAGAGCTTTAAGCGTGTACCTTGAGAGGTCCTCTTCTTGGAGAAGGTCGGACCAGTTATTAGTATGTTTTGGGTCACCTAAGAAAGGGCTCCCGGCATCCAAGCAAACTATTAGTAATTGGATAGTTCAGGCTATTACTGAGGCTTACAAGGTGCGCGGTTTGCCTTCACCTCTAGCCGTAAGGGCTCATTCAACTAGAAGCATGGCTTCTTCTAGGGCCCTTCTTTCGGGAGTACCTCTACAGGAGATCTGTGAGGCAGCCGGTTGGGCTACTCCGCATACTTTTATCAGGTTCTACAGTCTCCACCTTCCTAGTACGCCTGGCGCACACGTGCTCGGTCCTTGCTGAGTGCCTAGACAGTTTCACTCCGGGACAGGCCTATTCGGTGCGTGGCCTAGTGGGCACTCGTTCCCCAAAGTGTCGATTCTCGACGCAGTGTAGAGTTCCCTCGAAAGGGAACGTCTCGGGTTATGACTATAACCCTTGTTCCCTGAGAAGGGAACGAGACACTGTGTCGTTCTGCCACGCCCCTTGAGGCCTTTGAGCGTCTTTCTTCATCGCGAGGCTAGTGTGTGTTGTGACAGCATCACTTTTATACTTCCGGGTATGCCGTCACATGTTACGTCACGACGCAACACCAATCAGGATTGGATTAGTTTCATTCATACTTCAGAGGCGCACGCTTAGGGAGCGTTGCCAAAGTGTCGATTCTCGACGCAGTGTCTCGTTCCCTTTTCAGGGAACAAGAGTTATAGTCATAACCCGAGACGTTTTCCAATGAAGCTTTTAATTCCAGTCGTCATGTTATGACATCATCGCCCTTAAAACAAGCACAAAAGAAAGATTGCCCCGACAGGTGCTGCCTCTCTTTGTGAGGAAGTTTTTTGCGTCAAAAATATTTTTTTCACCACACTTACCACGTGAATAGACATGCAAAAAAGGTTAGGAAACGTCAAATCTTCATACCCTTTAGTACAGCCCTGTTTGTAAATAAGTTCAATAATCAATACAAAATCTAAAAATAAATGGATCTACAATGTTACGATAGGTAATAATAAAGATCAGGACACAAAATTTAAATTCAAATGAATGTTAAAATGTATTTTCCAGCCTAATTGATAAATATTTTCTTATTTTCTTTGTACAATAAAAACAAATCTTATGATACAATAACTTATAACATATATACAATAACAAAAACACTACCTTTACATTTGAATACATTGTAAAAACTTTGCTCGCCAGTCGCGTGATGAAGTCCCTCTGCGAAACTTGCTCATTTGTGCACTTCTTGAACATTATGTGCGCGTTGATGGCGGGAAATGTAGCGGACTTATGATATCTATAATGTGTGCGGTCAAAATGACCGCCATGGCCATTCTAGGTAGAAATAGTCAGAACTGTTTTGTGTTTTGTGATTTTAATAAAATAGCAGTGTCAGAATAAAATATACACATATTTAGAAAAAGTAGAGTCCTACAGCCACATTGATTTTATTTTAACAAAGATATTACACTGTAAAATTTAAAAACGGTCAAAATGACTGCCTTAGTAGGTCTAGTGTTAAAAGTTTGAAAATTTCTGCCGTGTTTACTTTTCGTGTTTCGCACTTCCATGATACCACAATGTGGAACAAGCTGTTTACAACAACATGGTTTTGAAACTCACAATTCATTGGTTTAGACTCATGCTATCGAGAATTCGTTACGAATATTCACAAAGTTGGAATGCTGCGCTCTACAATGATACCAAACATGTGCTGAGGGGAAGCACCAGTAGCAGAGAAAACGCCTCGGTTACAACTGTAACCTCGGTTTCCTGAAAAGGGAACGAGACGTTGCGTCGAAATGGCGCTGTGGGAACGCTCTGCGTGATTGTGTCATGAAGCACTTGTAAAATCAGTCCAATGGCATATAGGCGGATGGCGTCATGGCAGGAAGCTATAAAGCACAGCCAGAACAAACATTGTCAGCATCTGATAGGTCAAAGCAAGTCGATCACAGGCACGGCGCAAGTATGGCAGGGTGACGCAACATTTCGTTCCCTCTTCAGGGAACCAAGGTTACAGTTGTAACCGAGGCATTCCCTTTCAAGGGAACTCGCGTTGCATCAAGATGATGTGGAAACGTCTATACCAACACCACCATGGTGACCAGTGCCTGTCTTGTGTGAAATCAGGCAAGCACAACAAAGACAGAATCACCTGGGACCCAGGAGTGAAGCCCAAAACTAGGTCGTAAACCTGACGAATGTGTGCGGAAAGGAACAGCCCGCAGCATCACACACATCTTGTAGGGATACCCCTAATACAAAGCTACAAAGCCACAATACTCCTCCTGCTCCAACGAACCACGGAGGAAACCAGTTTGTTTCCTGTGCAGGGAGGTCTAGAGTGATCATGGCCTCAACAACCTCAGTTGAGAGACCTGAGTTGGGCTCCCTCAGAGGCCAAAACCACACTTCCATAACTCTGTACTCCAGAACTCCCGGAAGTAGAACAATCAGGGAAACCATGTACAGATGCAGTACAGCCACGTCTGCAACTCTCCCTTCCCTGGGCCTCAGCCCCTGCATCGACAGGATGTTGCTCCCTGAATCTGGTGCCCAGGGATGTAGAGCCTGAACCATCATCACCAGGTGATTGAGTGCCAGGTGAGATGGTGACCCGTCCACGGGTACCGAGTGACCATCCATGATCGCTCCCCAGCCCGTGAGGGATGCATCCGTCGTCAGTGTTAAGCAACGAAAATGAGCTCCCAGCACAGGACCCTGGGACAGGACACCAAGGCTTCTTCCACATAACTAGGGCACATAAGCATCTCCACGTGACCCTGATTCTTGTGTTTTAGAAGGATGGAAATGTGGAAGAATGTGTCCTTGAGATCTATCGTGACAAACCAGTCCTCGGATCTGATCTGTGGCACGATTTGTCTCAGTGTTAACATTTTGAACTTTAGCTGCATGACTGACTCGTTCAGAACTCTCAGATCCAAAATGAGACGCAACCCCCATCCTTCTTTGGAACGATGAAATACCGACTGTAAAATCCTGTGTCCCAGCTGGAGGGAGGTACATGTTCTATGGCCCCTATCTTCAACAGGGTTTTCACTTCTTGTTCCATTACCGGAACCTGCTCGGAGCCCACCACTGTGGATAGGACCCCCATAAACATGGGCGGGTGAGACCGAAACTGTATTTGATAACCCTTTTCTATGGTATGGAAGACCAGACCCAACCAGAAATATTTAACAGTAGCTTCCACGCTGTCAAGAATTCTACTAGAGGTACCAGCCTCTCGAGACTGGCTTCTGGATTTCGTTTTTGTTGAGAAGTCAGTTTGTCGCCCTCTAATGGCGAACCGGCAGTGAACGACTGAACTGACTGCTCTGGGACCCTCCTTTGAGGGGGCGGGCATCCCAGGACCACTACGTTTCCAGGTGGACCCTGAGAAATGTGCTTGCCGGAGACCGCTGCGCCCCGAAACAAACGAGGTGGCGGGTTTGGCATAACAGTCCCCTGAGGCCACCGAAGGACAGTGGGCACCGTATAATGAGATGTTACCTGCTTTACTTAGGGGGAGACAGCCCTCGTTGGCCTGACCCCTTGGGTGTCAGGACCTTTTCCCCACAGCCTTCTTGGAGATAATGACAGCCCTCAGATCCGTCTTACCCCTTAAAAGCTGCGGTTGAGAGCGCCAGCCCGAACCCCAGTCCTTTAGTGGGGGCTAAGTAGCAGACACTCTGTTTCTGTTGAGATATGTTTGGCAGAAGTTCCCATGCTGCCAAAAAATGTACTAAGAGAACCAGGCTCTCAAGACTGGTCTAGATGTTACTCGAGTGACCAATTCGGTGCCCTGTATGGCGAACCAGCAGGGAAAACCCAAACTGGGACCCAGTCCTCTGGGACCCTCCTTGGAGGGGGCGGGCATCTTAGGACCACTACGTTTCCGTGTGGATCCTGAGATATGTGCTCGCGGGAGACCGCTGCGCCCTGAAACACACGAGGTGGTGGGGTTGGCAGAATGGCCACCCGAAGGCATCGAAGGGAAATGGGAACCGTATAGTGGCACTTAAAGGTGTATGTAAGGCACCTTAAGTGTGAATGGGGAGAGCCCATCAGGGAAACGACATTGGAGAAACTCCAGCACTGAAGCCACTGGGCAGTTAACTGGGTCCAGCTGATGTTTTCTTTGCACCATAAAGTTAACACAGTCCACTTTAAAGCATAACGTTTCCCTGTGGAAGGATCTCTAGAGTTTAAGATGGTCTCAACAACTTCGGTTGAGAGACCAGCAAATATGAGTTGGTCCCCCTCAGGGGCCAGACCCATAGCTTCCACAGCTCCGGCCAAGGGTGATGTATTGAGCCCTCGGCCTGAGATAGAAGGTCTCTCCTGATTGGAATCTGCCATGGAGGGCCTGCAAGAAGCACTATTATGTCTGAAAACCAAACTCGGGCCGGCCAGTACGGAACCTCTCTAGAACCCCTGTGTACAGACGCCGCCTCGGCCACGCCTGTACCATGGTATCCATCCCTAGAGGAGCTGGATGCGTGAGGGAAAACCAGAGCAGACATTGTGTGTTCTCCGGACTCCCTCCAGATCAACTCCACCACCTCGGGGTGCAGTCTCCTTTCCCGGGGAACTTTAATTTTTACCATTTTGATGATTACAGGTGTATTTTACGACGGCAGTGTGCAATTGGTTGGTTGATGGTAGTCTGTGTATGTACTGTAAGTATTGTGTGTGTATATATGTGTGTGTATAGGTGACAGCCTGTGTATTTACTGTATTTATGTATTATATTACTTGTACAACAGCAGACATTGTATTGTATGTGTCTAGAGCCCTATTCGGACGGGACTAGTTTAACATGGAGAGGTGGGGTAAAGTAATAATTACCAGAGCTTCTCTGTAATTTTAGTCCCGTCCGAATGTGCCATCGCAGTAATCATTATGTACAATGTCAGTAAAGATTACGGCGACTTTTACCTTCAGTAAAAAGGTCCCGAAAAATTACCTCAGGTAATACTAATCCCGTGCGAATAGACCCTTGAAAAAGAAGCTTGGAGACGCCTGAAAAAGCATTCAGTTGCGTTCTAGACGCTGGGACAAGACAAAAAATGGCATGACCTCAAGTGCTGAGCATGAACACACGACACAAAAGCCACAGCCATCACACCATAATGTTTCTGTTAAAGACAGAGCAACCATACACGGAAGAAGAGAAAGTTCTTGAGCCAGCCAGTTAAAGTCCAGCATGAACCACTAACATCATTCAAAAGTTTTTTGGAAGTGAATCGAAGACTGTCATTTTAATTTATGTATGTTTTCAGAGACCTTGAAAATGATGCGCTAAAAAGCAACACAAAAATTTACATTTATTTATTTTACCTCTTACAGAATCAAGAAGACTAAGAATCCAAATAGGGGATCCCTTACATACAGTATGTAGCAACAACAACAAAAACACATTACATAAACATTAAAGACCCAAACATCCTTTATATAGTTCCATCACTGTCCCATTCAATGAAGTTTTACAGAATCAGCACATGCAATCAGAACCTTATACTGTATTTAACAGACACTCAGAAATAAAGATAAGACATGACACAACAACACAAGTAGAACACAAGTAGAAGTGGTACTTTTCCCCACTCATTTGACAAAAAGGAACAAAAAAAAATATACACCAGTATATTTCAGTATAGACCACTTGGACAAATAAAAGACAACCAAAAAATCAGTTAAAGACATCATGAAATTGATGTTTTGGTGCTTTTATTATTAATATGTTAGCCTTAAGCTAACCATAAACTGGTTTGTTCCAAAACAATGACAACACTATCATTTAGAAGATATTTGAACTAGAAATTTACAGTTTCTCTCAACCAGCAATACAGATCGACAATTTTAATGACATCATTCTGCACTTCAACTTGCCATCGGATTTTTTGTTCAATCAAATGGTCTCTAGAATCTGAAGCCTCCTACCCCCTGCATTACAAAAGACACTAAAGCTGCTTATGAAATCTGTCACATTTACTACGTATGTTTACTATTATATAGTGAATGTGCACACACAGTGTGTTCCGGTCCAGAGACATGATAACTTATCTGACCCATTTGAATTCTACACAGAGTGCTGTATTTTATTAAGTTATGGAGGAGAATATGAGGAGAAATGGTTAGACAGCCATTACAAACAGCACTAATGAGCAGATTAAATGCCACTGGTGCCTGAATTTTAAGATTTTCAAACTGCACATCATAACTATTACTAAAGATTATCACCATTTTGCTGTAATTTCAGTTTCATATTAAATACAACTTAATTTTTAATACAATTGTGGCTGTTACAAGCTGTCAAATGCAGATTTTCTTGTCTGTAATGCAAACCAAATGCTACTGGCTATTGAAAAAAAAGGGACGAGCTCTTCAATATGCCTCGCCCAGACTTCTTGTTTCAATCGGAAATACGCCAAAGAAATTTTCATTTAAATGTGCCAATACTATAATTTTTTTAATTGTAAATAAAACAACGATTATTTGGAGTACATTTAAAAAGAAAATAGAATTCTACTTAAAGTCTTTCTACTCAAAAATGACTTTTTGCTTACTTTCCATTTCTTTGTAATTATTTGTGAAAGTTACTAGTATTTTCTGAGTGAAAACTGTTACAAAGTAAATCCTGCACATCTTCATTTTAAGTGCATTGTTCATACCCAAATATGTAATTCGGAAATTCAGAGGAGACTCAGGTCATTTGACCATAGTAACAGTCTTCCATGCTATAGTGTGCTGAGATAGAGTGTGATTAAAATGAGTAAATGAGTAAATGAGTAAATGGTTATTGAGCAACAGTAGTGTTGGATTCAGCATCAAGTAACGCAAAAGATTTGATTTCAGAATGAGATCTGAATGAGGCAATGAGGCAAATTATGTTATTTTAGTTTACCATACATGCTTATCAGTACACTTTAACCATGTTTCAAAGACAAAAGAAGTAATTATGAAATTACATAAAGATATACTTACGTCCTACTTTTAATTGTAAAAAAACATTCTTAAATTCCAATTGCATTTAAGATAAATTTAAACTATAATACATTTTCATTTAATTGCGATTAAAACAACATTCAGTTTGCATTTAAGTATATCCTTTTAAAGTATATAATTTGTGTCTCAAGTACTCTTTTTAAAAGTATTCTAAAGTGTACTTCTTTTTCACAAGGGTATTATGAGCCTTGATCTCATGTGACACCATTTTTTTAATTTGTCAAAAGTATTTGAGTATTTCTCTTTTCTAGTTTTTTTTTTCAAAACGCTATAAATCCACACACAAAAAAAATGGTTCATCAACCAATTGCCTGGATTTAATAAATAAGAAGCAAATAGACAATATAATCATGACATGGAGGCGCGGGCGCGGTCCCTTGCATTGCACGTGAACTGGAGCGCATCTCATCATAATTTAACCGAAAATCAGCGTATGCCTCACAGACATGAGAAATATATCTATATAGAAAACTTGAAATGTCTTTAAACGAAACAATTAAAAACGTGCATTACATGCATTTCTCTCTATACGCTGATTTCACGCAGCTGTAATTTTGAACTCGAAAGCGAGGCTCCGGTGGGAAGAAAATCGGAAGTGTCACCTTTAATGACAGGAGAGTCGCGAATGCGATGGCGTATTGTTGTGTTTAATGTAGAAATGCGTTATTCTAAAACTGTACATACATTTCTTTTATACTTTGGACAGTGAAATATTTTTTTATATATAATTCAGAAAGTAAAAAAAGAAACAGGAACGAACTATATACATATCCTATATTGGATATTAACATCCAATAGTGTAAATCGCGGCAGCAGCTTCAGGTTGGTAGTCCAAGGCATTGTTGTTTATCTTTACTTCCGGGGTTCTTCCCACCGGAGCCTCACTTTCGATTTCAAAATGGCGGCTGCGTGAAATCAGTGTATAGGCGCGTTCAATACAGAGATGCTGATCGTCAATTTCATCTTTGCAGACATTGACACAGAAAACAGTTGATTAATAAAGATAAAATAAAATTTTCAATTTTCGAACGATATTCGACTTTTGCTCCTTGATTGTCGAATGCCATTTTTGGCAGAAATTATAAAATAGACAAAAACCCTTGGCAGCACCATCTACCCCCAGGTGTAGGTCTCACTGGCTCATCAAGGCCATCAAAAGTGTTATCACCATTTAAAGAACTCATTTTGAGGAATGAATGAACATAAACAAACCTCTGTTCAGTGCCCCGACATGTTGGATTGCGTAGAACACTCACTGAATTCTGATTTGTCGAGAGGATGGATTGCGTTTAGGCTAAAAATAGGTTTGGCGCTTATCGCGGTTTGGAAAAGAACTGCATCTTGCAGTGCATTTTAAACAAGGAAATATAGCGATTTGGTAAGAAACATTGATGGAGCAGTGAATAGGTTCAGTACACAGCAAAATGACGTGACAAACTTTTTTTAAATGGCGTTTTGGAAAAGAGCTCCTAATTTTTTCTTTCATTCGGGTTTTTTAAGTGTACCAATAACTGAATCAGTAAATGTTACTGAAATGTGGTACGAAATGTATGGAATGTTGGCATATTATCTATGTCCTTAGTGTAAATGCGTTGACTTTCCTCACAAACAGGTCACTGCAATGATGGGAGAACCATTTAACTTCTCAGCCAGAGCTAGCTATCAATTATTTACAGTCACCTGTTTAAAATTTAAAGTGCCACACATTAACGTTCCCAGCACCTACACTTTCACCCTGACCATCCTCCAATGATCCGCCACCCCTCCCCATCCTAGAAACGGCCAACGATAATTAGTTGCTTTCGCCAGTGAACTGGAGATGTTAAATCAAGCCAGGTCAGAGGAGATGGCAGGCGTCACGATAAGGACACAGGCCAGGCATGTCCAATTACGTTTCGGTCTTAATTGATAACACAAGCAAAAACAGTAAATTCAGTAACAATGTTGTAGCACATTGTGTAGAGCACTGGGATTTTGGGAAGAAGCTGGTGGAAAATATTTGCCGAAAATAAAAGCAGAAACCCAGTGATGGACAGTACCAAAATATTTTTACTTTGTGTATCTATACTTTATCAAGTTTTTTTTTTTTTTTTTTTTTAGAAACTTTTACTTCACTTCATTCCAATGCATAATGTCGTATTTTACTCCATTCCATTTAATAAAAACATTTCGTTCCTAGTTATTTGAAACTGAAGAAATCGCCAACCACTCTGCGACCTGATAGTGGTGTTCGATTCTTGAACGACCTGATTCTTTTCAGTTAACCTGTTAAATCAGTTCACAAATTGCACTGAACACTGAGCTTGAGTGATTGTGTGAAAAGCAAGTTAGTAATGACGAATTTAAAAAAAATCAAAATTAATGCCCATGCATCTTCCCCGCCGCCGTAGCAATTTCAAATGATGTTAAACTAGTATGTTTGCATAGCTTTCTTCTTAAAATATTAATACATTTTGATGTTTTTATATTGTACGTTTATATTTGTCACACATTTACACAAATTGTATTTTCCTAATTTCAGTGAATGACACGTAATAAAATTAAAGTTTTATTTAATGTGTAAACAAGTGTCTGAATAATCTTCCTTAGAGTTGGCAACTTGAAAATCCATCATTCATAATGATGTCAGTTTGAGCTGTAACCAATTTAAGCTATATCTATGTGTAATATTTTATTGGGGTATCTGTACTTTTCATGTAGGGCCTACTTGATTTGTATCCGCCACTGCAAACGTTTCCACAAATTACAATTTGTGTAAGATTTGAAAATTGTGGTGGAGGGGAACACTTCCAGCTCTACATTTTACTATCTTCCAAATCTACTGCTTCAAAAGTACCATGCCAAAAGTATGGTTTGAATATAGTACATGTGTAATATTTCAGAGTCATAATTTACTAATCTTCATGTCATTCCAAACCTGTATGCATTCTTATTCATACTTCTGCAGAACACAAGAATATTGGTTTTGGTGATCATTGAAAAAACACTGAGGCCTTTCTCAAAATATCTTCTATTATTTTCTACAGAAGAAAGAATCATTCAGGTTTATAACGATTATAGCGACCCCAATTTTTGGGTGAATTATCACTTTAAATTTTAGTCTGTTTCTGTTTTTTCCAAAAATGGTCCAATTCATAGAAAAACCCAATTCATTCACAAAACCAATGCTCAAACTGTCTGACTAACCTGGAGCATTACTGGACCCAAAGCAAGCTCAGGAAATGTTGGAAAAGATAAGATGACTCTGCTAGACTAATCATTCTGGTGGCAGAGAGGGAGAGAGAGAGAGAGAGAGAGAGAGAGAGAGAGAGAGAGAGAGAGAGAGAGAGAGAGAGAGAGAGAGAGAGAGAGAGAGAGAGAGAGAGAGAGAGAGAGCAGTGACACAGGGTAATCCTCCGGGGTCTTGCATTAGCGTGCTAAATTAAAGGCGGTATTAGATTAAATTGGCTCTCCGATTTCAGGGGTGTAAGTAAAATTCTAATTTGCATTTTCCACTGCCGCTTAAGATATAATTAGTTCAGGGTGATTCCCAGGTGCAAAACACTGACAGCAACATCCAGCTGCTTACTGGGAGTTTATCATTTGTTAGCAGCAAAAGGTGCAATCAGCTGGGTCTACTCTACATAGGCTATGCGTGTTTGTGGATTGTGTATCTGTTCGTATAGGCTTATTGGGAGCAAGTCAATTATAAATAAAAAAAGAGTGCATCTTAGTCTGAATGTGTCTGCAGACGCACATGGTTCTCCTATACTGGTCATTACACATGTTGGCTCAATATAAATTACTGAAGGAACTGTGTGTGGGCAGAGGATGCAAATCAGTCTTACAGCAAACTCAGATCATACCTCACACATTGAATACAACAACAGAGTCTATAAAGACCTATCACGTACGGAAATAATACATAACCTTATAGCATTATAAATAAATGTGATCAGGTTTCTCCTATATTTAGTTTATCAAAAAATACAGTAAAAACAGTAATAATATGAAGTGTTATTACAATTTAAAATAACTGTTTTTTATTTGAATATATGATGTAATTTAGTCCTGTGATGGCAAAGCTGAAATTTCAACAGTCATTAATTGTCTTCAGTGTCACATGATTCTTCAGAACTCATTCAAATATGCTTATTGTCAATTTTGAAAACAGTTGTCCTTAATTTAAAAATGTATATTTTTTATAAGAATGTAAAAGTCTTGACTATGATTTTTGATCAAATGATTAGCATTGTAAGGATTAACTTAAAATATGAACATATACAATTATTGTATTTTTTGTCTTTGTCTTCCACAGTTCCCCAGTATATATTTCTAGGAATGGTCACTGAATATGATATCTACACCTTCATACCCTTCTAGATCTAGATAGATCAGTATCAGTCCATCTACACTTAAAGTAACATGTTCATTAAAACTTCCACCAAGGAAGTTTGTAAAACAGAACTCCAAACTATATTCTACAGGACAGAACAGAATTCCACAACCCAGAATTCCAAACTGCCATAATTTCTTCATTTAAGACATGAACACATTTTAGGTGAAGTCTGTTACCTCTGTTCCATAAGAGGCACCAAATGTAAAAGCAAAAAACCTTTTCAATCAGGTTTTCAGACCAGAACACGTCCCCGTCTGCCACTGATCAGTCACACTGACAGGATATTTAAAGACTGCATATTTTGAAAGTGCCACAGAGGAGCACTGCTTAAACTTTTAATGGGAAATCAAACTGTAAATGGTTTACATATTGTCCCTCCACATTAAGCTAAGTATTTTAAAATCGAAAAATCTCTACACTTCACCTTTCACACGACAACTACATCAACAATGCCTAGTTTGTGATTAGCAACTTGGCCTGTACATTCATGGTAAAGTAATGAGAAGAAAGTAGAACAACATATCCTACTTTATCAAAGCTGTTACAACACATGTAACAAACTGTATTCACATGCAACCTTAACCTGCAAACAAGTCAACACATTTAAGAAACCTGTATTAAAAAATCTTCCCATGCACTTAATTAGCAGGCGGAGAATTACTTTAGGAAGTACTTCTACTTGAATATATGCTAAGGTGCTGTTTACACTTGGCTTTTACATTCCTCTTAAATGCATTTCCTGTAACCACTTGTGATTGTATTTCATTGAATGCAAGGTTACTGAATGTTGACATCAGACATGTGCAATTTTTAATCCTTTGTTTTGGTTCATTGATTGCATCTTAGGTGAGTAGGCAGTCATTTGATGTTGTCCGATTAGCATTAGGACACATTAGCATTTACACTACAGATATATGTGCCTTTATGTGTCCCTATGTGTAATTGTGTAAGATCAGATAATGGTGCATTGTAATCTGTTTACACTTGTGTTTTGCACTGTCCACATCACCTCACACAAGACAGATGTTCATGCCATGTGTAAACAGAGCCTTTGTTTGCTGAATTAAATTCTTTCAAGAAAGATATCCTCTATTTGTCCACTCTCATGCAATCATACACACACCGATACACCCAAATGTGTATTTTTAAGGTATTTGTTGGACTGTTATATTTGTATGTTACTTGGACCAAAATTATTCATAAATAACTGCCTGTAAGCCCTTGAAAATAGAACATTTTAGAGAACGCTCATGTCAGAATTCCTAAAAGGGGTTAACCCGTTTGATTGTTTTTGCTATTTTCTTTTCAGTGTGTAAGGACATCAGGAAGAAAATCTAGACTTTCCACATCCCAAGTGTGATAGAAGAACAGCAGCAGGAATTTTCCTATTGCTCTCATTGTGGGGGAGATCGACTAGCCTCGTCAGGAGACAGTTTCTATAATTGGTTAAAATGACCAAGTGCAGAGAAGGATGGCTCTCTGCTGAAAACCATTTCCCAGCTCAGCTTGGAGCAGAGCCAAGCCCTGGGTTGTTCGGATGCGTTCCAGCCCCAGCCTGACTGGCAGCAATTAGGGGTGTCTGAGCCAAGCTCAGCTTGCGCTCCGCACAAACACCCCTAATTACTGCCAATTAGGCTAGGCGGGTAGGCAGATTTGAGAAGCCGGGGGGATGTTCAGGCATGGGTGGGCATGGAAACAATTTTCAAGGGCTTAGAAACGTGACTAGAAGGAAAGGTTAATGCTTTTGAGTGCACGGAGGGAGGGAGGGAGGGGGAGTGTGGCGTCTGAGCCGTCGTCTCACCTCTAGTGATGAGCCAGGCTTCTTTTTTAGCTCCTCACATTTCCGAAACTTGCAGATCTGGTGGCCCGTCTTACGGTTCCGACAACTGCTGCACACTCCACAGTTGATTAGCCTCCTGCAGGGCGCGCAAACCCCACACCTTTTCCTTTTCTTTTTTGCTGGGTTTCCGCTGGATGCAGAGGAATTATTCTGTGGGCAGTCTGCCAGATTGGCAATTTGAAACGCACTGTCTGTAACGGCTGCTGAGGCTGCGGGGGAGTGAAGGGCTGTCATGACGATGACCCCGGGAGGTAATGAGATGCCCCCTAAAGCCGGAATAGCGGAAAAAGTTCCAACACGTTCCGGGAGATTCATTATCTCTGCTTCAGCAGCACCGCATTTCAGCTTGTTCATGCATTCTCCTGCTAAAGGTCTGCAGTGTTCAGGGGATAAGCTAGAGAGGAAATTATTATTTGCCATTTGCAGCGTCTCTGGCGGCACGCCAGGTTTCCCCGGCCTTTGGGAGTCATTTCTATGCATGCTGGTCCTATTAGGGTTTATTGCTGCTGATTTCCTTCCCCAGAGCATGCTGTTATCACAGTTCCAAGGGGACACACTGATTCTGGCGCTGGGAAAAATTGGTGTCGTTATGCGGGCAATCTTAGCAGTCTGTGGAAATGCCCCATTAGTTTTGTAAAAGTTTGCAAACGACCTATACCTTTCCATTTCGGCATTGTAATCCAACAGCTGGCTTAATCCACCGTCCTGAAGATTATCCTTTTGCAAGAGTGACACGTCTGTGCTTTGGCCGCTTTCAATGCAAAGTGCGTTGTTAAGATTAGACATGACTGCTAAGTTTCAAATGCTCACAAGAAATATTTGGGAGAGGGTAGCAGTTGGTGTTTGTCAAGGTGAAGCTTGTTAGACACAAGACGTTACCATCCTGGTTTATCCTCTCTACTAAAACAAGAGAACAACAATTACGGATACAAGTGACAAACATTTACTGGTCATCATCTGGCACTTCCAAATTACTCAAATCTAGTGAAAGCTTTTTAATTCACACGTCAAAATTGTGAATTACTGATTGATTTAGTCATAAAATTGGGATTCTAATCTTGTGACTTACCATTGTAGCTATGAAACTTTAGTGTTGCATAACAACAGAAAACAGACGTTTGCATATGTGAAAATCATATGATTAGTACAGTAAAATTACAGTAATCTTAGAATAGGACCACTACAAATAAGTAGCATCATAATAGAAAATAAAATAACATTCATGCACATTTTACATTAAAAAAAAGATTTTCAATAATATCTTAATAATGAGCACTAAGCAGACTCAAACTAAAGTCTCGTATTTTCACAAAATCATATGATCATCCATCAAGCAAGTTCTTATGAAAATATGTAGAAACATAAATTGTCAAGATTCACCCAATGATACAAAAATGCTTTGTTGGGCTCTCTCCAAGTCTCAGACCTTGACAACTGTAGGGTGTAGGGGGATCCATTTCCGATCTCCCAGTCTGGCTGGGTTTTGTTGCCACAGATAAAAGCCCATTAGACACATCTTCCTCTTTTTGCATTACCTTTCTCTAGACTCTCTCACTGACTGCCTATACTACACTGCAAGCAATTCAGAGCACTGTGAACATCTGAATCTACATTTAATGGTACATTTCCACCCGAGAGACAATACTGGAAACCCATCTAAGACCCTGCCATTAATCATTTGAGACCTCACATGAAGCAAGTAATGTTTCTTTATTAAGTTTGTTAAAGAGGCTCATGCTCCTTTATAACTTCCTTATTAAAGGCAAAAAGAACTAAACTGAGTAACATATGAATTCACTCTTGCAAGGGTAATAAGTTTTATCTGTTCTGAGAAACAATCCACTCTGTATTGATGATGCAAATAATTTGTTTACTATTATTACCATAGCTTGTTTTAAGTAAAAGGTGCTTTTAAAACGTCGATGTTCAAGCTGTAAACAAAGTTCAGAGAATACGAAATATCCGATACTCAGAGGAGACAGAAAGAGGTCGAGAGTAGACAACTGTGCCTTCGATTACAGCCCGAGACACGTATCAAATTGCGTAATGGGATTTAATCACTCTGGTGCCTACAAAACCCCCCGAAATAAATAA
Source organism: Meda fulgida (assembly GCA_030578275.1). Taxonomy (NCBI): domain Eukaryota; kingdom Metazoa; phylum Chordata; class Actinopteri; order Cypriniformes; family Leuciscidae; genus Meda; species Meda fulgida. Next base: position 17,176,030 of record CM060616.1, read on the forward strand.
TAAATCAGTGGACATTCAGAAAGCATGCGCCACTTTCGCTAAGCCAGAAAAAAATGAAAGAGCATCACCTACCAGACAATCCAGACACCAGAGCAGCACATTACTGCGATGAATACACAATAAACACGCGCCGAGTGATCACTACACAAACACCATCTTTACGCACAAAACGCCATTGTTCATGCGAAGAAAAGTAGAAGGAAAGGTATATTTTTGTGATGGCGTCCGGGTTGAGGCTGTTGTCCGTGGAGCGATGACTGGAGGTGAGGTGTCTCCTGTCGCTGTGTGTGGCTGATTGGTGCTGAGGTGAGGAGGATGGGGATGTGGACACCAACTGATCATTGGCTGGAAATTACTATAGAAACACCAGGAGCTCTGGGGAGGGGGATGCTCATCAATCGCCACCGGGAAACAGCGTGCTTTCTCTCGCTATCTGTTTGGTAACTCTTTATATTACAGTCTCAGAGATTACATGTAATAAAGAATATTAAGTGTATTTAAAAGCAGTTACACACTTTAGACACCCTGGTTCATAACACTGTCAAAAAGGCAGTCAGCTCACTAGGTTGTGTGACACAACAATTAGCCAAAGTACACTGGTTAAAACGAAATGCTAGTCTGGTAAACTAATGTGCTTCATGTGACAAAAACCTAAACAAACTGGTTTTATTCAAGTCAAAATTATCATTTAATATGAATGGACTTAAATGAAATCATCTACATTTATTTACACTAACAAAAGTCATTTTAAAGGTAAGGTTAGAAACAGTACCATACAAGGGAAAATTCACTCAATGAAAAGGAAAATTCCTTCACACTCATGTATTTTAAAACCTGTGGAGTAGCATACAAAAGAAGCTATTATGAAGAAAATCAGAGTCCTAAAAAATGAAAGTGAATTTTATGATTATGTTTTAGGTTCCACCGAATAAATAATGCAGGTTTGAAAACAACATGGGTAATATCGCTAATTGTGTACGTTATATGCTAGGTTCTTTTGTACTTCTTAGTACTTGCTAATTAGACTGTGCAAAGTATTTTCTATTCAGTTACTTGATTAGGTGTTTAAAGTGACTTCTATTTGAAGACATGATAACAGGTTGAGAATTGAAATAGAATTGGGGGCTTAAGGTGAGACACTAAAACAGTGTTTTTCATGCATCTATCAATTTTAGGTTTTGGTCTTTTGGCTTTTCATAAAGTGTTTTTAGACTTTTAGAGCACTTTATCTATATTTGCGTCAGTAGATTTCAATTACAGTATATATCTTTAAAGGCCGTTTTCTCAAAATGAGTTTTTCCTTGCATTGAGCCAGAAATATCCACTTCAGTAACATTTACATACACCAAACTTTACAGTTTTAGTATATTCTGAATATCTATATGCTATAGGATTTTACACAGGGGATTGTTAATATCTAATTTTCCTGATTTTATACAACATTTTATTCCTAAAAAAATGAATGTAAGCCCTTAAAAATAGAACATTTTAGAGAACTCTCTTGTCAGAATTAATAAAACGGGTTAACCTGTTTGATTGTTTTTGCTATTTTCTTCTCAGTGTGTAAGGACATCAGGAAGATAATCTAGACTTTCCACATCCCAAGTGTGATAGAATTTTTAATTTTATTTTTGGCTGTTTGACAGTATTAGTGTTAAAAAGAGATATCCAAAATCCCCTCTGTAAAAACCTTTGACTCTAATATGTAGGCTACTAATATGTATTAATATTCACTCCAAAAAGCGAAACAAGAATTTTAAATCTGACTTCATCCAATGTTCAGATTTTTGTTCTAAAATGTATGCAAATTAGTGCATATTTAATTAGATAACGCCTAATTAGCATATTTAAACATAACATTTCAGAAAACGTGTAATACAAAAAATGTTTGCAATTATTAATGTAATCAATCAACTGGTGAAGTATAGTGATATTTATTAGGGTTTTTTTTTTTTTTTACCCTATTCACCTGTCTCACCTTAATTGAAACAGGAAAAATGTTTGATTTTTTATTTATTTTTTATTTGTCAAATATAATTTTATTGTCATAGATTAATGTGTGTTTTAAACAAAAAAGACTGGAGTGGGGCTCAATTTTTTGTTCTCATAATGTCCCAACCAACAATAATCAATGTATTGCGTACACACCTACTGTACCTCTTAATTTTGTTAGAAGCATTGGCTGTGGATTTGTAATAAAAACCTTTAATTTGCAATTTTAACCCCAAAAAATTTAATTTAACTAATTTAATTTAATATTTGTGCAAATTTAATGCGCATACATTTTATATAACTGCACTCACATTACTGAATGTGTATGAACATGCTTGTACTAAAAGCTCAAAATGTCCAGAAAAAAATAATGCAATTCATTACATTTAATGGAATGGTGTCCCATTCACTTCCCATTCATTTTCCATATATACATTAAAAAATCTGAAAATCATTTGGATTACATTGTAAAAGATAAAAAATATTATGCTGTACAAGGACAGTGCTGCTAAAATTAATAAAGTAAACCTGACTCAGAAATTGGTCAAACGATTGTGAAATAATGATTATGTTAAAACATAACCAACACCATCAGATCACCTTTTCTATTTGTTCATCTGGCTGTTATAACTCAGGTACAGCAGCCAAACACAATCTAAAGTAAATGATTTAGGGGTCAAGAGCCCAACTAAAACAAACACTTATCACCATAACGGTGACGTAAAAATTATGGTTTTCTCCTTCAGTGATCCTGCTTGTTAACATCAGGTGTCTTCAATGTTGGCAAAAAAAAGAAGTTATTAATTCATCTTTGACATCTGTCTGTTATTCAGATATTTTTTGTAAAAAAAAAAAGTGTAAATATTACTCCTTTTAAATGGTTAACTTTTAAGGAATTAATTTGGTTAATTATTACTCAATTCTAATTTGTTAAATTGAATTATTAATATTACATCATATTTTTTAAGACCACAGTTTTTTTATTAGTTTTTTTTATTTATGTTTTGGTTTGGTGTTACATTATTTTAGCTCTTTAGGCTCAAGGTAAGCAAGCTTAACTACTAGCTCAGTATGAAGTCAGCAATCAAAACAGGTGTCCAAGTGTTTAATGTAGTATCATGTAAATTGTAAGATCTTTTTTTCAAGGCAAATTTTCATTTATTATGACTAAGCCAAGCTAACTGCATTAGATTACAACAACAAATTTGTTTTTGAGAGTCAGATCAGATGGATAGAAATAGATGTATATAGAAATTGCTCTTATAATAACAATTGCACACTATCTCTTTTCATTGTGCTGGTGAGGTGAGCTCTTTTAGATAAATGCTTTCACTGCCACTTTGCAGTTTTAGACCATTATGCATGGACACATCTGTGTCAGTCCAAACCTGCCTTACCACGGGCACATTTTATCTTATGAGCGTCCCCCCTTAATCCTCCTGGGAAATCTGCAGAGATGGTCCTAACTGTCAGCAGACAGAGACGAGAAATCAAGAGTATTTGTAGCTTGGGAATGGAATGGGCCAAACATGGCAGCCACACTCTGACTGGCTCTGTGCCTGTCTCTTCCTACAGGTGTGTGTGGTCCTGGTAAACCCTGTATTCTAATCACGTTCTCTGGGGTATATAACCCAGCCAACATTTGTATGTGGGGCCCATATGGGTATGAAATGGGCTGAAAATGGGCCCCATATAGGATTTCCCGCGGGTTCCATAATGGCCCCATGTTAATTGCCTAGATTTCATGCAGGATTGCACTTGGTACTAGGTGGGACCCAACATGCACAAGACCCATCTCGGTCCCAGCTTTAAGCAACTTCTTAACTTACCTTCTTCCGATGACGTAACTCAACCCTTCTCCACCTTAGGCCAACATTCATCGGTCTTTGTATTCTCAAGGGGGGTGGGGAGGGATATAAAAAGCTTGTTCTCAATTGAAAGACAAAATTTACCCATGGACAGCACGCCAAACCCGTTTTCCTATACATTTTTGCCCTATTATTATATGTTCAACCAAACTCATGAAATGAGGACAATGAATGCCTAAATAAACTATTGAGGCCTGTTTTATGCCACATGAGAAAATAAAGCATGCTTTAATAATGAGTTAAGTTAAAATTATCGAAGTTGGAAATTATGAGATTTTTTTTTTTTTATTATTTGTCATTTTGACTTAATAAAGATGTTTTCCCGTTATGTAGCAGAAATGGACTTCCACAAGAAACAGAATTGTTTGTTTCATAGTGGGTTAACTATTATATAGTTTAATATAATATTATATAATATGTTTTTTGAAAATGTTTTTTGAAGTTTTCTTTGATGGGTTTAGGGGTAGGTTTAGGATTAGGTTTAGGATTAGGGGACAGAATATACAGTTTGTACAGTATAAAAATCATTATGTCTATGGAATGTCCCAATAAAACATGGAAGCTTTTTAGTCAATGTATATGTTGGTTTCTTCCCCATTATACAGAATTTTGACAATAATTTAGCAATTTTTCAAAAAGATGGCATTTTGGTTGCAATTGGATCACATTGCAACATCAATATTTGAAATATACATTCTAGAAATCGCTTTAAAAATGATGTAATCAAAATATAGCTAATGAGTAGTTTACATATTCAGATTAAATGATTCTGATTAATGATGAGTCATCACCTGTTTGTTATTTGAGTTCCCTGAGTGAGTACTCTCGTATTGCGTAAGGCTAGTTTACGCTACGGGAAAACTCCTTTTCTCGAGAATATTGAAGCCAAAATTATCCTATAATTGTATATATGTAAAACGCATTGTGGCAGTGCGGCTTAATGTCACAAACTGGTCTAGATGATGAAAACATTTAAACGAGTTTCTCGTGCAGAGGCCCGCTGTTCGGTGGAGATCGTCACATCCTCTGCACCACGTGCTTGGGCAGTGACCACGCCGATGCTGCAATCTCCCAGGGCGGCTGCCCAGAGTGTGACGAAATGACGCTGTCGACCCTGCGGGCTCGACTTGCCATTTTCAACGAGGACTCCATCCCCCCCGCTCTCCCTCATCTCTAGCTCTGGCTGCGCAAGAAGAAGCACCGCGGACAGAGAATGACAGAGCACATGAGCGAGCCAATGCCGGATATCTCTCCGCGTGCATCGCTCTCTGAACCACCCTCACAGGTCTTGTTCATACAGGATGAACAGCTCCCCTCCCAGCAAGCGGCCGTTCCTGTTTCCTTCGGCGGACCGGAGGAGGAGGATGACGAAGACAACAGCTTTTCCATTGCTGCGTCACAGAGTGAGGAATGGACGGCTCTATCACGGACCCCGCGTCTTCGACCCATGGACTACTCGGGTGGCGTCAGGGCTTCCCTTGACTCTGAGCTCATGAGACTCCTGACGAAGGCCGTGGAGGACTTCGGGCTGGATTGGTCTCAGCCCACAGAACCCTCGCAAAGCAGGCTTGACGAGTTATTCCTACAAGGTCGTTGTCAAGCTCCGCCGCAAAGACCCGCCCCCTTCTTCCCTGAAGTTCAAGACGAGCTGAAAAAGTCATGGAAGGCTCCTTTTTCAGCTCGTCTCAAATCCTCTGCTTCTTCGACGCTCTCGACACTCGACGGTGCGAAGAAGAAGGGTTATGACGGCATTCAGCCTCTGGAAGAAGCTGTCGCCGTGCACCTTTGCCCGCTCTCCGCTAGAGGATGGCAGTCAAAGGCGACACACCCATCGAAGCCCTGCCGTACCACGTCAGCTCTCGCCGGTTGGGCATACGCCTCCGCCGGGCAGGCTGCATCGGCGATTCACACGATGGCCGTCCTCCAAGTCCTTCAGGCGAAACTCCATGGATGAGTCCGGCCCTGATCCTAAGACTTTTAAGGACCTGCGTAGCACCACTGACTTAGCGCTAAGCGCTGTGAGGGTTACCGCCCATGCGATCGTCAGGAACAAGATGAATTTGAATGTGCTAGAGCACCACCTCTGGCTAACCCTCACGGAGATGAAGGACGCTGACAAAGCTCCCTTCCTGGACTCTCCCATTTCCACCACCGGCCTCTTCGGCCCGTCAGTAAAAGAGTTTGCAGAGTGCTTCTCCGAAGCACAGAAGGCATCACAAGCCATGCGCCATTTCCTCCCCAAGTGCTCCAGTTCTGCATCGGACCGCCCCGCGAGGGCGCCACCGCCTCCGCCTCATCAGCCTTCTAAGACAGCACCGCTGCCTTTTCAGCTGTGTCCTGTGGTGAAGTCTCACTACTGCCCTTGCTCCACGAGCCGCGGGCCGTCAGAGCAAAGGGGACCTCGACCCAAAGCTGCGTCGAACCCTGAGCCTCCAAAGCCTTCCTAACCACAGGAAGAAAGAGATCGTGGTTAAATCCCGCCACGGCAGGATTAACACCACAAACTCTCCCTGAACTTCTCCCAGTCCCCTCTATTCAGGCGGCTGGGGATTTCAACATTGCAGCAAACGAGCCTGTCATAAAACTTGCACGCCTGCCCACAAACGCCGTTTTAACGGCGACCATAATAAAACACAATAATAGCATTTTCTCTATTCCCAATGTAGGCAGTGTGCCCACTACATGGTTTGCACCCCTGCACATAAGCACTGTTCACACAGCATCACAAAATCATGCAGATTTCCCCTCTTAGTCCGCTCCCCAGCTCACGCCGAGCGCGCTCTGAATGTAAAGCGTGCACCCACTATTCAGTACACGCTGCTACACTTAAGCGCTGTCCCTACAGTGTCACAAGCACAAAACAACTGGGCAACCAGGTCCCTATGATAGAGCGACCCGACCCCAGAAGTGATTCAACCCCTCGCAATGCGGGCCAATAAAACGAGGTTACTCTCTACAGTTTGTCTGCAGACCCCCGCGCTTTCGCACCGTGGTCGAGACATCGGTGAAAAGCAGTGTGAGTCACATACTTCACGGCGAAGTTTCGAAACTGTTAATGAAGGGTGCTATAGAAGCTTTGACAACAAGCGAGTCAGGGTTTTACAGCCGCTACTTCCTCGTTCCCAAAAAGGATGGTGGTCTCAGACCCATTCTAGATTTCAGGCATCTGAACAATGCGCTTATGACGCACTCCTTTAGGATGCTGACAACGAAACAAATCCTCACGCAAATTCACCCAGGGGATTGTTTTTTCTCAGTGGATCTGAAAGATTCTTATTTTCACATCCAGATAGCACCTTGCCACAGGCCATTCTTGAGATTCGTCTTCGAGGGGCAGGGTTATCAATACAAAGTCCTACCATTTGGTCTATCCCTGGCACCTCGAACATTTACGAACACATACTCTCACTGCCCTGAAACTTCACGGTGTGCGAATTCTGAACTACCTCGACGACTGGCTAGTTATAGCCCAGTCAAAGGCGCAGTTAACATCTCACAGGCCCATGCTCCTCAGCCATTTAGAATGTCTGGGCCTCAGGATCAATACTGCCAAGAGTGCGCTGTCTCCCAGCCAGACTATTTCTTTTCTGGGGACAGTCATAGAAATAGGACCACGAAGGACCAACACGTCCTGGTCCGAACGGACAACATGTTGGTGGTGTCCTACATAAATCGCCTGGGTGGGCTCAGGTTCTTTGGACTCAGCACAAGCTGCGCTCGCAAAGAGCAGCACATGTGCCAGGCATTCTGAATGCTTTTAATAGCCCCTCTTTGGAGGAACCAATTATGGTTCCCCAAGTTAATTCAGCTGCTGGATATAGCCCCATGGCCGATACCGCTGAGGAGAGACCTCCTCACGCAGGCGAATGGGACGATCTGTCATCCCTGTCCAGACTAGTGGGCCCTTCATGTGTGGCCCATCAACGGTTACCCAGGAACCTCTCTGTAGATGTGCTGAACACCATTTCTGAGGCAAGACCGCCTTCAACTAGGTGGCTTTATGCCCAGAAATGGGTAGTGTTCTCCAGCTGGTGCACAGCACGGAGCTGGGACCCATATTCATGAGAAGTGGCAGTAGTGCTATCTTTTCTACAAGAGCTTTTGGACGCGGGTCGCTCCCCGTCCACGCTCAAGGTTTATGTGGCCAACCTAGTCATGCTCTTCCTCAGAGGATCCAGGAGGCTGAACCCTCCTCAAACCCCATCGCTTCCCGTCCTCCAAGTCCAGGTCTTAGAGGCCATGAAAGGCACTCCGCTTGAGCCGTTGCAGTCCGCGAGCCTGAAACACGTCTCGCTTAAGACTGCTCTCCTCCTTGTACTGGCATCAGTCAAGCGAGTTGGAGATCTGCACGCGCTCTCAGTGAGAGCTTCCTGCTTTGAGTTTGGGCCTAACGACTCCAGAGTCGTCCTAAAACCAAGGCATGGGTATGTACATGGAAGCTTTAGCGTAAGTTCTGTCAGGAAGACTCAATTGTTGCGTCACTAATTACCTTCTCATCTATCCAATCGCGTCTAATACTTACGGTATAAAAGACCGGTACTTACACGTGTTTGAGTTCGCAGATGCTGACGCTTCCATTGACCTCCATCCTCCCCACCACCTCCAAGATGGTTCCTTCCCTTCCAAACTCCCCACCACCACCAGGATGGTCCCTTCCCTTCCAAACTCCCCACCACCACCAGGATGGTCCCTTCCTATACCTCCCGGGGGGTCGGCTGCGCCCCTGCCTTCGTCTTCAGGCAGGAAATGCAGAGTCCGGATCCTCGGATTGCGAGCTATGGACAGGGCCTACGCCAAAGAACTTTATTGCTTGCTGGGTTATCAATAAATGTATTTATTGTTACAGTATTTATTCTCCCGAGTCTTTCTGGTTGAACTAAATTGCTCTCCACTCCGTTCAGAGCACATGTCATTTTGCTATCTGAGGACGAAGGAGATGCGAATCTACTCTGTCCTGTCAGGGCTCTTAGAGTTTACTTGGAGCGTTCCGCTGCATCCAGGCAATCGGAACAGCTTTTGTTTGCTTTAGTGGGCGCACCAGGGGGAGCGCAATCACGAAGCAGAGATTGTCACGATGGATAGTAGATGCTATCTCGCTGGCATATGAGTCAAATGGTCTCTGCTGCCCCACGGGCGTCAGAGCTCATTCCACTAGAGGCATGGCCTCATCCTGGGCTTGGTCCAGTGGAATTTAGCAACAGTAGAGACTACATTTTACAACAATCACCGATTGTGCTGATTCTGACGTTACGTTTGGGTTTTAGGGAGAAATGTCAGTGCACCGATGTGAAGGGAAGGAAGTTGCGCTAGACTTTCTGCTCAATATTTGATTTGGTTTCACCTCAAATATCTTCTTTTTTATAATCATTGGAAGCCAAAATCGAAATCTAAAATAAATTTAGTTTAATATCACAGATTTAAAGTGTAACCATATGTTTGAATGTTTAGTTCTGTCCTTATCATCACTCATGTTGTGCTCGCTGTGGCTCCGCATGAGAGAAATCTCTCTCTCTCTCTCTCTCTCTCTCTCTCTCTCTCTCTCTCTCTCTCTCTCTCTCTCTTTTGGACTGCGATTAGCAAAAATGCATCACAGACAAATAGTACAATATTATTATATATAGAAGTGGCTGGCGAGATTAAATTAGCAAGATAATGTTTTTATAGCAAAAATAAATAGCACATGTAGCCTACTTTCTTAATTTCTCCAGTACCGGCAGCAGAACCGATAACGTCCGAGCTTATAGATCCAGCGGTCTTTAATAAATCAGCACTGGGGCCCATTAATACCTGGTTTCGGTACCCATCCCTACCCACTGACGTGGGCTCCTTTTGGGGTCATAACTTACTCTTCTGTAGGCACGGGCTTCCTTCCCGGGCCATAGTATGTGGGGGTTATAAGCACGCACAGCATTTTAAATGGGGTTTCCATAGCGTAAACTAGCCTTACGCAATACAAGAGTACTCTCGAAAGGGAACGTTTCGGTTACTAAACGTAACCTCGGTTCCCTGAGAGAAGGGAACGAGTATTGCGTAACCTGCCATGCAAGTGTGCTTAGACCGTGTCAATCGCTTCAGTCAATTTAACCTAAATTCCTATGGCAGAGATTCTTATAGACCTAAGCCACGCCCATCTTGGCGGGCTCTGACGTGACAGGGCGCTAAGCGACCTGATAGGTTCATGTAGCTCAGCCGCCTCACCGTAGGTTTGTGCAGTTGCCGCAGCACAGCCAATCAGCGCGCTAGAATATTCTGCTGTGGTCTGCTGTGCAGCCACACTGCGTTTTACATATATAAAATTATAGGATAATTTTGGCTTCAATATTCTCAAGAAAAGGAGTTTTCCCATAGCGTAAGCTAGCCTTACGCAATACTCATTCCCTTCTCTCAGGAAACCAAGGTTACGTTTAGTAACCGAAACGTTCAATCACCATGTGTATTTAACTTCCTCCTTTTCAAGCAGTTGTTGTGTGATGTTGTGTGATACATGCTGTTATGCTGCCTTCCTGCATTGGATCAACTAAATTTGTTTAATTCAAGAACCTTTTGTTTATTGAAACTCATTTAAATGTTTTAATCATCTAGACCAGATTGTGACAATGGGCTTTTTATGTAGTTAGTTTTACACAGCCAAAATAAACAATTTGGCAATATTGTCCAAAGTAGGTTTTAAAATAATCGACTCAATGTCCATAAAACTTTTTTTTTTTTTTTACCACAAAAGCTTTGGAAGTTGACAAAGGGAGTTATTATAAAATGTGTTAAATTTCATATTTCAACTTTGACCATGGAAAAGTAAAAAAACGACAAGCATACATTTCTCATTTGCGCAATAAAAGGTAAGATTTATAAGTCATGAGATGTTGTTTTTTCACAAATCTGAAGACACCTGGTAATCCACAACAATAAACAAAAGCACTTACTATAACACCTATTTAAAATGCAGTATCAGACTTGTATTGAGGTTATAAAACTTTTCTACAAGATTTGAATATGCGTTTTTATGTAAAAAAAAAAAACAACAACAAAAAAACCACCTCAGACATCTGGGGCCTCATGTATCAATCTTGCGTACGCACAAAAACTTTGCGTACGCCAGCTTTCACGCTCACGGTCGGATGTACTAACAGTGAAATTAACGTGAGAATGTGCGTTCCTCCACGCCAATTTCATGTCTGGCATACGTATATTTCTCATAGTTTTTGTCCGTTGGCGACTCTTACAGGCAATTAAGTTAAGTTGCAAACATTACCTACACAACGAATTGTTCTACAAGTCTATCGCACTACCACCTGTGGGAAGCATTGCTATTACTGTAATTTGCAATTTATAAAATAATTTACATATAATCTCACACGAGCCTTATGGGAATATTCTATCAATTATGCAATTAAGTAAGAACATATAAAAGCATATGCAAATTGATACAACCCTTAGTATATGGCAATGGCAGCTTTGGCCTTATTAGAGGACATTGCTAATGGCAGAATCCGAAGAGAACGAGTTTTTAGGGACCACAATGATTTTCTGGCCCAGGATGATGACTGGCTTTTGAGCCGTTTCAGATTTCCAAGGGCTATCCTCTTGGAGCTCTGTGCTGAGTTGGGTCCGAATCTAGAGAGAGAGACGTCGAGGAGCCACGCAATACCCATTCCCTTGCAGGTGCTGACAACACTTGGTTTCCTGGCAACTGGTTCTTTCCAAAGGGAACTGGCAGACCGCTCAGGAATAAGCCAGTCGTCTTTGAGCCGCACAATGCCAGCGGTATGGGTCGGGATCATCCGCATGTCTACCAGGTATATAACGTTCCCATATGATGCAGTTGACCAGCCAAACATTAAAACGCAATTTGCAGCGATAGCCGGTTTTCCTAATGTAATCAGAGCGATCGACTGCACATCGACACACACATTGCTATAAAGGCACCATCTGAAGAAGAATTTGCATATGTGAATCGGAAACATTTCCATTCAATATATGTGCAGATAATATTGGTTACCTTCGTGACAGTCCTGTAGAAAATCGGAGTTTCCCACAGCAGCAGATACTACTCCAGAGAGTAAACTGTCAGCCGTAATTGAGGCAACTCTCTGTTGTGGTGTAAGTTCATCGACCCCTTTACCACTGCCTGTTCTGCCCACACTTAGTCGGTGCGCAGCAGTTCTCCATTTAGCGTCCACCTTTATATCAGACAATTTCTTTTTAAGGTCATTTACAGTGCGACTCTCAGATCCCACCGCATTGACGGCATCAGCCAAACTCTCCCACACATATTTTTTCCTTTTGTTATTAATTCCGGAGGACAAAGTTCCAAATATTTTTTTTCTCGTTTCTACCTCCGCTAGTAGCACCTCCGATTCACTTTCTGTAAAGTTTTGCTTCTTGCCGCTTACTTTAGCCATTTTCTTAGTCCTTTCTTTTGCCAAAGTGGACTCATTACCATATTTAAATGTATTTAATTAAGGGAGGAGACTGGGTGGGGCGTTGTGCTCGTGCATGTGCGCTCATTTTTACGTTAATTGGGATGTACAAAGAGAATATGCGTGGGATCCTTCGTACGCAGAGATTCATACATCTGGGTTTTTTTTGTGCGTATGCACATTTACAGCATTGTCCGTACGCAAATGTTTTAGTATGAATTCAACGCAAGTCTTTGTACATGAGGCCCCTGTTGTTTTAAGTACTTGTAGGATAAACACAACATTGTGCTAACTGGGTAGAAGTCAGTCTTGTAAACACTTGTTAAATTTAGAACTGTGCTATATTTTAAATAAGAAAAAAATAATTATTTTCAAATATATATTAAAAAGTATATTTATTTATGCTTCCTTTAGAGTTTGCACTTGAAGAGCTGTGCCCTCCAACTCTTGATTAGGGCACGGATCCTCAAGATCTACTTTCCTGCAGAGTTTAGCTCTAACTTTAAACTTTCTGTAATTCTGAAGACAGATGCTGTGTCCCAATTTGCATACTATCCATTCTAAATAGTATTTGAAATTAGAATTAGTGTGTCCAAAATCATAGTATGAAATGAGTAGGCTTTTCCAAAGATACCTGGATACTTTTCCCGGTTGGAATCCGAAGTGCAGATCCGTGCACACTCTAATGTTGCTCACAACCCAATGGCACGTTGGAAAATTATTCGATTAGAACTATGAACACAAAGTAAAAGTGTAAAAAAAAAAAAAAACTACAAACATGGCGAGTCCGATGGTTAAGAACAGAGGTTTAGATAAAGAGGTTGAGTGATTCATAATCATATCTAACCTGAGGAAAATATATTTATTCAATGTTATCCACATTATATTCAATCTGCAACAGCATTGTGAACTTTTGTAAAAAATACATTTGCATTAACCTTTAAATGCATCATTATGCAAATTGCAAACATGAGGAGGGTTATCCGTATGAAAGTCCCACGACTGGCAAATCAACGTGCTAGCCTACTATACTAAATTTCTCTCCGAAACGGTAGGAAATTAAATAAAATTGAATTTGGAGGATTTAACTGTGACAGGATGATTGACAGGGCAGTTTAAATGGTTATAGGATGCACGTAACTAAGCAACATAGCCGTCATTATTATGACGAATTATGCCAATTATAATGAAGTAGCTTATTATGTCCCAAAAGCTTGCCTACTCTTCTGCTGCACTCAAAAGTATGTACTTTTTCTTCACAAAAACAATAAATCCTTTTAGAACATAGTAAGTATGCTTATTGGGATGCAGCACTTGATTAGCTTGTTCAGGTGTTTGATAAGGTTTGCACAAAAATTAGCCTCCTTCCAATTAAAATTTGCTTACTAATGCTTAATTCAGTGATCATGCACTTCCCTTAATTGACCCAATACTGCCCTCTGCAGGACTAAATGGCACATCATTCCCTTTCTTTCGAGGTTTGAAAAACAGGCTAACCAGCTTTGCCACTTAGCTAATATTACACAACATAATTTTCTTTCTTTGCCTATATAATACCACCTCATGTTATTAATTTATAACTACACAGTTCAGTCTCATTTCAGGACAATTATAACCAAATGTGCATTTTGTTACTACCAGTAGCGGCTCCTGACTGTAAATTTCGGTAGGGCAGATTCTGGGTCTTAGCGCTAGTTTATGATAAACATTTTGTAAGCTTTATATTCTAATCGTTGGACACATGCAGACACACTTTTGGCAAAGGTCTGACGAGTTATTCAGCCTAAGAGTGTTGCTCTAATGTTTATTGACAGTCACGCATAGAATGCTATCTTAGTATTGCCTTAATGTAGTATTGATTGCATCTAAATATTGTTCTAGAATGTTACAAGTTGTGTAAGAATTATGGTGAGGAAAAGAAAGTCGTTTCTGTTCTCAAAACAAACATCAAACAAACACAACAGAACTATATAAAGGATATCCACATTAGCATGTTTAAACTTTCATTCATTTGAAGTGAACAAAGACTATAGATATAGAAAGACGGTTAACTCCTAATGTTATGAATTGGAGAAACTGCAACGCGCAATATGGCAGAATACATCCCGCCTTCTAACCAAAAGAGCCAATCACTGATTGGTAAAGTCATTGCGCCACTGCAGCTGCCTAGAAACTCCAGTTCCCGTTGAAACCTGAGACTCGCGCTCAGGACTGCACATGCGTATTGGATGGTCTAGCCTGAAAAATATGCTTTTTTAATATTTTTAAGCATTGCAAATATGGCCACTGAGTAAACAGATTTTCCTTGAAAGGGACTTTGATATAAAGAACACTTGGGTAACACTTTATAATAACTGCACGCTATTAATCATTAGTTAAGCATTAGTAAACAGTTATTTCATCATTTATAAAGCATTAATAGACATTAATAAGCAGTTTATAAATACAGCTATAAATGCTTTATTCTTGATTTAAAAGCATATCTATAATGGGTTTAATAATTGTGTTTTCATACTTTATTAGTGATCAATTTATCATTTCTAAATGAAGTATTGCATTATTTATAAACCAGTTATTTAAGAGTTGTCAGTGGTTCATAAGATTACTTAGAAAGTGTAAGTAAATTCTTATTAAACTATTTAAATGTACAGTCATACATATTATTATTCAGACATATAGTAATAATTACTTAGTGTTTTTACTGTAATTCAGGGTTAATTCAGGTAGTTATAAAGCATTTAGTAGAGGTCAATAACTTTTTGTGAGCTCATCTAAAGTGTTCATCTAAAAATTAGTTATGCCTTGTAAAGCATTTACAAAGGAGATTTAAAGGCTGTTAAATATTTCTATGTTCTGTATCACTGTGTTGTGTGTGTTTAATTTTTCTGTTTAGAAGATAAATGAGCCTTTAAATCTCCTTTGTAAATCCTTTACAAGGCATGAATAGTCCTCACTATAGATGAGCTCACAAAAATAGTTAACTGACCATTACTAAATGCTTTATAACTATCTGAATTTACTCCATTTACTTACACTTTCTAAGTGGTCTTATGAATCACCGACAACTCTTAAATAACTGGTTTGTAAATAATGCTATACTTCGTTTAGAAATTATTAATTGATTGTTAACAAAGTATGCAAATACAATTATTAAACACATTATAGATGTGCTTGTAAATCAAGAAAAAGGCATTTATAGCTGTGTTTCTAAACTGATTATTAATTAATTATTATTATTATTATTAATGTCTATTAATGCTTTATAAATGATGAATTAACTGTTTACTTATGCTTAACTAATGATTGATAGCGTGCAGTTATAATAAAGTGTTACCAACACGGGTAGTCTTTTCGTTCTCTTTCTAACATCCGTTCGGTATCATACTAAGCGAATGCCTCCGGCTTGACCGACTGTGGAAGCACCAATTAAACCACGTCTGTCAGACTTACAGACCAATCTCTACAGCGATTAGGGAGTCCCTCCTCCCTGGTATATAACTCTTCCCTGTGAAGATTGTGGAAGCTGTACTCACTGACGCATTTTGGATTCACTGCTCAACGGTTTACAGACGAAGTAGACCGGTGACGTCACAAACGCGGACAATCTTTATTGCAGTTAGGAGTACATTTTCTTGCGAGTGTGGGAAAACGTCCGCGTCAAGGCGAGTCTTTCCACCCCTAGAGAATAAACAACCTTATCTTCTAATCTAATACGATTCAGTTCAGAAAATAAGAGTTTATTTTCAGAATTACTCTGCATTCACTGCTCTGGGATAGTAAACCTACACGTCAAGGTGAAAGTTTACTGAACGAAGAGGGTGAAGATATGGCCACGGCTAGAACAGCAGAGAGCACGGGAGGAAAGGATGCTCCTCCTCGCATGTGCTCCTGTGGCTTATGGATTTCGGCGAGAGATACGCATTTGCTCTGCATATCGTGCTTGGGTGTTAAGCATGCCCAAGCAGTGGTATCGAACCCAGGGGGCTGCCCTAACTGTTCTGGTTTCCTTACTAAGATCCGTGAAAGGAGACTTAGATTTGCAATATCAGGAAACAAGGACCCATGCTTCTCCTCTCAGACTCAGCCCAGAGAGGAGACAATTAAATAACTACCAGAGCCAGGTACCTGCAGCAAGATTATGGATGTGGAGTCCCCGGACCTCCCCCCTCTCTTTGGAGATGCCCTCGCGGGTATAGCGGGGGAAGATGATGACGAAGAGGAGGAATTATCCCCTCATCTTCTAGATGACTATAAAGAGAATAACGCCACCCTCCCTCCTAATATATCTCGTCTACCGAGTAACCAGAGTGGGGACTCCCCCTCTTCCCCCGTGGTGGACTTAGACCTCTTAGAAGTCTGTCACAGGGCTGAAGCCAAACTTTCCATCACCTGGCCCTCCCAGCAGGTCGGCCAAGGGGCAGAGAGGGATCTCTACGATTGTAAGAGGTTACCGTGTAGTGAATCAACTCAAATGAGGGGAATATATAATTAATAATTAATCATTAATAATTAACAATTAACAATTAATCATACTGGTTATGAGCCCTTATTACTTACACATTTTAAATCGCCCCAAAAAGGAATATATAGTCCATATATCTGTATCTCTATAAATAGATAATTCACCACAACAAATTAATAATGAAAAGGAATGAATAATCAATTATGAATATACTGTATATAATACGAGGAGTTCTTTTCCAAAACGCTATAAATCCATTTCAATAGTTTTCAGGAAAGTTATTTTTTTTTACCTAGACCCACACATTTTGTGAATATTCAATTTATCCTGTTAAAATGTTTTTTTTGGCTCAGTCTGAACATGTTCAACAACGATTATTAAATCAAACAACAATATTGTTTATGATAAATTCAAAGTTAATTTTATTTTTTTTCAAAACGCTATAAAGCCATCAAGTTTTTTTCCAAAACGCTATAAATCCGTCAAGTTTTTTCCAAAACGCTATAATTCCATCAAGTTTTTTTCAAAAATGTATGGTTTGTCTTTGAAAAAAAAAACAAAAAAAAAACATGCAACATATAATCAGGGACTCGTATAAATTAATATAAATTAAATTTAGTAACACATTTAGGCTAATAGTCATTCTGTGAAAAAAGTAATGTCATGCTAATGTGACATGAAAAGTACTGAATAGTTCTACGTACTAGCCTACAGATAGATAAACGAGATAAACTGTCCTTTATATTGACCATGATAAGTTGCTATGGTAGATTGTGTTTTTTATCAGATCGTCCGGTGACAGCCTCTCGGCCTGACAGAAACCTTTTGCGGCAACTTTATGTTGACATCCCACTGTTGGCATTATCGCGCCACCCGAGTGACGAGCCTTCTTTTTTTGTTCTTTTTGGTGATTTTCTTTGTCCAGTCGGCGTTTTCTTCCCCCAGGAAAAGGTCTCACTGGCTCATCAAGGCCAACAAAAGTGTTATCACTCATTTTGATGAATGAATGAACATAAACAAACCTCTGTTCAGAGCGCCGCCGTGTTGGATTGCGTAGAACACTGACCGAATTCTGATTGGTCGAGAGAGGATTTATCGCGTTTAGGCTAAAATTAGGTTTGGCGCTTATCCCGTTTTGGAAAATAACTAGATCTTGCAGTACATTTTAAACAAGGAAATATAGCGATTTGGCATGAAACGTTGATGGAGCAGTGAATAGGTTCAGAACACAGCAAAATGACATGACAAACTCATTTTTTACAAAAATGGCGTTTATCGCGTTTTGGAAAAGAGCTCTTCATATACAGATAGGCTATATCAATTTTCAGAATAACCTTTAACAGAATTAATTGCACCTCAAATAATCTGTTCGTTTACCTTCTTACCTTCTACGGTCGGTTCGAGAAGGATTATTCTTCTTATCACTCTCAAGAAAGGCTATTCTTCTGGTTATGAAGAATAACTTTGTTCTATAAAATTACTAACTAAAGTACTTAACAATATCAAGCTTGTAGCTTAAAATCAGACATTTAAGAGGCTTTGTTCGATGAGCAGCAGACAGAGACAATCAAGGGTATAATGGGTTTTTAATAAATTAAACTATAACATACAACTACATTTAACAATGAATATATACACTTACCTAAAGGATTATTAGGAACACCTGTTCAATTTCTCATTAATGCAATTATCTAATCAACCAATCACATGGCAGTTGCTTCAATGCATTTAGGGGTGTGGTCCTGGTCAAGACAATCTCCTGAACTCCAAACTGAATGTCAGAACGGGAAACAAATGTGTTTTAAACTGGGATTTTCACGCACAACCATTTCTAGGGTTTACAAAGAATAGTGTGAAAAGGGAAAAACATCCAGTATGCGGCAGTCCTGTGGGCGAAAATGCCTTGTTGATGCTAGAGGTCAGAGGAAAATGGGCCGACTGATTCAAGCTGATAGAAGAGCAACTTTAACTGAAATAACCACTCATTACAACTGAGGTATGCAGCAAAGCATTTGTGAAGATACAACACGCACAACCTTGAGGCGAATGGGCTACAACAGCAGAAGACCCCACCAGGTACCACTCATCTCCACTACAAATAGGAAAAAGAGGCTACAATTTGCAAGAGCTCACCAAAATTGGGCAGTTGAAGACTGGAAAAATGTTGCCTGGACTGATTAGTCTCGATTTCTGTTGAGACATTCAGATGGTAGAGTCAGAACTTGGCGTAAACAGAATGAGAACATGGATCCATCATGCCTTGTTACCACTGTGCAGGCTGGTGGTGTTGGTGTAATGGTGTGGGGGATGTTTTCTTGGCACACTTTAGGCCCCTTAGTGCCAATTGGGCATCGTTTAAATGCCACGGCCTACCTGAGCATTGTTTCTGACCATGTCCATCCCTTTATGGCCACCATGTATCCATCCTCTGATGGATACTTCCAGCAGGATAATGCACCATGTCACAAAGCTCGAATCATTTCTAATTTTTTTCTTGAACATGACAATGAGTTCATTGTACTAAAATGGCCCCCGCCCACAGTCACCAGATCTCAACCCAATAGAGCATCTTTGGGATGTGGTGGAATGGGAGCTTCATGCCCTGGATGTGCATCCCACAAATCTCCATCAACTGCAAGATGCTATCCTATCAATATGGGCCACATTTCTAAAGAATGCTTTCAGCACCTTGTTGAATCAATGCCACGTACAATTAAGGCAGTTCTGAAGGCGAAAGGGGGTCAAACACAGTATTAGTATGGTGTTCCTAATAATCCTTTAGGTGAGTGTATATATAAGTAACAAAAGTAAAGAAAGAAAGAAAGAAAGAAAGAAAGAAAGAGAGCAGATCACAGAAGTGGCAAATATCACAAATATTTAATCTTTGAGAGCCAGCAAAGAATCAAATCACCTTAAAGCAGGGGCAAAAAATCTTAACGCATCTAAATCACGATAGAAATAATATTTGCATGGATCTTTGGCGTTTGAGCAAGAATGCGTGTGAGTGTGTGTTGATCCTTGCTGGGTCCGTGAGTGAAGCACTTAGAGTGCAACTAACACAACTAGAAAGTCATCACTAGGCTAGAAAGAGGTGGGAAACATACATACACACGGAAATATATCATATACATTTTGGAATGACCTATATTATGAGTTAAATGGAAGTAATATTTGTGTATGTGTATTGGGGCATCTCTGAGAGGTCCAACCATGCCACCTGGCCTTCTTGCTTGCTGTGAACGGGGAGTTGAGGGAATTACGATCTTTTTGAAGCTCACGAGTTTGAGGGTGTTTCTGCTTACACTCTCCTATGCCACAAACGTGTCAATGGAGCAATTTAATGCAGACTCTTTGGCGCTGGACCTGTGATTTACATGATATGAGTCAATGGGTTAAAAGCTTTCTGAATTTTAGAATGAGAAAGTCATCGTGATTCTGGCTCTGGAACGGGTACTGGCTCTGCCTCCGGCTCTGGAACAGGCACTAGCTCTGCCTCCGGCTCTGGAGCGGGCATTGGCTCTCCCTCCGGCTCTGGAACGGGCATTGGCTCTGCCTCCGGCTTTGGAACAGGCAATGGCTCTGCCTCCGGTTCTGGAACAGCAGACACTGGCTCCGGCTCTGGAACAGGAGACACGGGTATGTCCAGGATCCAAGCCAGACGCTCCAGATAGTCCAGGTCTATGAAAGCAGACGAAACGTGAACAGTCTCTGACTGGGCAGACGGGACGTGAACAGTCTCTCGCTGGGCAGACGTGACGTGAACAGTCTCTCACTGGGCAGACGTGACGTGAACAGTCTCTCGCTGGGCAGACGTGATGTGAACAGTCTCTCGCTGGGCAGACGTGACGTGAACAGTCTCTCGCTGGGCAGACGTGACGTGAACAGTCTCTCGCTGGGCAGACGTGACGTGAACAGCCTCTGACTGGGCAAACGGGCTGTGTCTCCTCCTTCTCCTTCTCCGGACCACCAGACTCAGGACCGCCGGAACCACAGTCTCTGACTGGGCAGACGCAACGTGAACAGTCACTGACTGGGCAGACGGGCTGTGTCTCCTTCTCCAAACACTAAACAGGCAGGGTATTTATACACATATCTAACAAGACTAACACAGAACAGCTGGGAACAATGATTACAGGGAACAGCTGAGTGTAGTGAACTGATGAGTGACAGTGACAGACAGAATGATGGGAATTGAAGTCAAATGTGAAGGACACCGTGAGAACGAGGACCTCTGGTGATAGACAAGGGAACACAACCAGACACTGTGACACAGAGAGACAGGAGCAAACAGATCTGTAGATTTGTTGGCGTTCTTTCCACCGCCTTTTTCTTCATCAGAGGAAGAGCGGTTACATTGTCTGTGCCCGGTGCACGCTCTGCACACTTATGTTCAGAGAACATGTGTGTTTCGAAGAAGCAGACAGATTTTTGTCTCGTGGGCTGACAGTTACAAGGGGAGACCTATTTCACGTCAGCGGCTCTCTCATTGGATGTTTAACGCGATTGTAATGTGTTACAAGGATGCAAATGTACAATCCCCACCAGGGCTTTGAGATCATTCCACTAGAGGAATGGCTACCTGCTGGGTGCTGTTCAAGGGTGTCTATATTCAGGACATATGTGATGCGGCAAGCTGGGCATCACCGCACACTTTTGTCAGATACTATAGACTGGATGTGATCGAGCCATCGTTGGCTCACTTAGTGCTCGGTGAGCGGCGAGTGTAACGTCATAACACTTCACACACATCTCTTATTTTTATTCTGTTTCCAGTTAAACGCCCTGGTGTTGTCCACTTTAGGGGTTTTATAGAGGCTTATAAGGGCATGGGTTTCACTTTAGTGTCACAACCAAGGCCATTATTTATCACTTTCAGTGTTGCGTCTGTTCATACAGCATATCTACAATACGGGAGTGATCTATATCCCTCAGTGAGACACCGAACAGATGTTAGAAAGAGAACTTTAGGTTACTTGCGTAACCCCGGTTCTCTGATAACAGAAGTGAGGTATCTCACCTCACCGCCCTCCTTGCAGACTAATAATTGGTGTAATTGTTGCTTCCACAGTCGGTCATGCCAGAGGCGTTCCCTCAGTAAGATACCTCACTTCTGTTATCAGAGAACCGGGGTTACGCAAGTAACCTAACGATTTCAACATTCATCTAGAGAAGCCTTATGCTAAAGACTTCCAACTCTCTCTTAGCCTCATTTGATCTCAAATGGCTCATCAACAGAGGTACTCACAAATCAGGCAAAAAAACTCTACCTAATTTACACTCGCAACTACATCACAGACCACATTTTGGTGATACCTCTGCACATATCCGATAATTTCTTTATTACTTTTATTCTAAATCTTACTACTTGGGCACCACCAACCCCTCTACCAGTTACTTTCAGATGAAACCTGAGCTCACTTTTTCCTTCTCATCTTTCCTCTGTTGTGTCATCCTCTCTTCCTTCACCCACACAATTTTCACAATACTGCAACGGACACTTTATGTTCCACTTTAACTTCTTGTCTAGATAATATCTGTCCTCTCTTCCAGGCCAGCATGTGCTACTCCCTCTAACCCCTGAGTATCTGATGTTCTTCGTGAACACCGCACCGCCCTCTAGATCCCATCCCCTCACACCTTCTACAAGCCATCTCTCCTACACTTTTCCCAGCACTCACACACATCAAGCTGGAGCTGGGGAAGGTGGAGGGTTTCTGAAAGTGTGCTGCACTACTAAGTCAAATACTATCCAAGTATTTGAAGGTTGAGCAGCGAGCTCATTGGCTACTGATACGGCAGGAAACAATCAGCTGCACCCTATATATGACGATGTGTTTATGAACAGATGAGTAAAAGGACCTATTAGCCTGCACCATCTAGAGTTTCATGCCAGAACTTTGTATTTGAACGTGTTGTTTTCAACAAAGTGCCATCTTTCCTCTAAAAGAATAACCAGCTGGACGTCATCCAATCTGGTTTCAAGAACAGCCATTCAAATGAGACTACATTACTTTCGGTCACTGATGCCCTGCGGATTGCGAAAACTGATTCCAAATCATCAGTTCTCATTCTCCTGGATCTATCTGCTGCCTTTACATTGTGAGTCACCAGATCCTTCTGTCCATCGTCTCATCACTGGGCGTCATAGGAACTCCATTTCATTGGTATGAAACCTATCTTACAGGTAGGTATTTCGGGGTTGCCTGGTGAGGGGAGGTATCCAAAGCACATCAACTAATCACGGGGGTTCCTCAGGTTTCAGTTCTTGGACCCCTCCTCTTCTCCATGTACACTACATCATTGGGACCCATCATACATGCACGTCTTGTCTTCAACAAGCCCAAAAGGCCCCACACCACACCTCTCTTTGTGGTTACCACTTGCTGCTCGAATCAAGTTCAAGGTTTCTCCTCATGAGGTCCCCAGGATGTGCACCAGCCCATCAGATGTATGGGTAGCCTAGTCATGCTGGACAGACACCAGTGGTTAACCCTGACTGATTTGAAGGACGCAGAGAAGGCTGTCCTCCTGAATGCCCATCAGCCTGTCAGTAGCTGTTTGGCAAATCTGTGAATTGCTCCACCAGCAGTTCACAGAGACACAGAAACTGTCAATGGCCCTTAAACACTTTATGCCAAAGCCTGCCGGAGAGCCTCCTCCCTCATGCTCATTGTCTGCCCAGTGCTCTTTCTTTAGACCGTGGGTGATGCCTACTCCAAAACCTTGGTCTTAGTCAGACCCTTTGGTGCGACCCAAGGCCTCAGCGTCATGTGCTTCCTAAGCATCAGGGACCCTGTCCATCAGGCAAACCGGCCAAAGACACTCAGCCTCATTCCTGACGGACTCAGAAGAAAGAGTCTGAAGTTAGACAACAGAGACGGTGCAAGGGCTGCCCGTTCGGATGCTGCTCGGCCTGTTCCCCTCGCCTCCCTGCCTGTTGCAGACAACAAGAATAAATAATGTTGTTGTATGATTGTTCCACATGAATTTGTAATAAATTCTAAACAACCTCACATAAAGAGCTTTTCTTCTCTTCCCTCTCTTCCCCCTCACACTCACATCTAACCCCACCACACAGCAGCGAGCTGTCAGACCAAGCCATGGTGAAACATCTTGCGCAGTTTGCTGATGCGTGGCGAGCACTTTCAGGCATATCAAGGTGGGTGCATGACGCGATCATAAGCAGTTACACGCTTCAGACCATCCTACTTCAATGGCAGGATGGCATCAGAGCTTCAAGCTCAAAACACCCCTGTCTGTCTTTAGTTTCGCACACATTCACCAAGTGCATAAACACTGTTCCCTCCACTCTTCATCTGAGTGGAATACATGTCGTGAATTATTTGGACGATTGGCTGCTTATGGCTCCTTCAGTGAATGAATAGATATCGGCTTACCAACCACCTTCAGTGTTTGAAGCTTAAGATCAACCTGCAGAAAAGCTGACTCCAGCTCACACAATGTATTCCATTTATGGGCTATGCGAGCCCACCTGTTACCTAACCGTTCACAGGCTATTATGAACTCGCTCGCGATGTACAATGAGGGGAGGTCTTTTCCTCTGAAGAGCTTTAGAAAGCGCTAGGGTTGATGGCAGCCACTTCTGTATATTTCTTGGGACTGCTTCACATGGGGCCACTTCAACTATGGTTGACAGTGGGTGCTTGGCACTAGGGGCGGTTCTGGGGGGGGGGGCTCTGGCCCCCCTAAATTTGTAATCGTATACCGGTAATCACACCAAACAACGTTGGGTGCAATGCACAATTTGTCCTGTGGGTGGCATAATTGGAAAATAATTTGTTGTGCCGTAACTTTAATGTCAAGAGGGAATTACTCAAAGCGAGATTGTGCACTTTAGTCGAGAAGGAGCTTCACATGTTCATCAGAGGCGAGCTACACCAACAAAAAGATACAAGAATGTTGAAGAATTTGTTGATGTGTTTGCAAGGAAACACAAAAACTGCAGAATACAGATGAATACATGATAATATTAGAGAAGATTATCATAAACCCATTTTCAGATGACTGCTTTATTTGTGGATATATTTGTTTTTTGTTATATAGGCCTATACGTCCCGAGCCATTCCGAGCCAGCCGGCCCAAGCCTTTATGGGGCCCTAAGCAGAATTTTTTTTGCGGGCCCATGGTGCCACCAATATGATTCACTATTGTCAATGCTTGATAATTCACAGACTACAAAACACACCCATTATCAATTTTATTAGTTGTAGCTGTGTTGCTAACATCAATGTCTGCCTGGCATGTTTTTACCCTTATACGGTTTCAAATTGTAACAGTAGCAAACCCACAAGAGTGGCTAGGTCTTATTTTGCACTTTAATATTCAAAGTCTTAAAGTACTAAGTGGTATACTCAATGTGGTGTACCAGCAAACCTGCTTGAGGTAAAAAAAAAAAAAAAAAATTGCAATGCAAATATGCAGAACAATTAACTAAACAACTTTATATAAACAGTATCTTCTTATATATATATATATATATATATATATATATATATATATATATATATATATATATACACACACAAAACGGACTATATTAAATTAAATAGCCTACTTAAATAAGACCTAAAATGAACAGATCAGAATCAAATGGACCTGTAAAAAGATAACAATAATAAATGTATTAACATTAAAGGGGTAACTCACCCATGAAAATTCTGTAATTATTTACTCACTCTCCATGTATCAATTTCTTTCTTCTGCTGAACACAAAATAAGATATGTTGACAAATGTGTGTAACCAAGCAGTTGATAGACCCCTATTGATTTATGACATAAGTGTGCCGTGAGTAACTCTACCGCTGCGTTAACATGTGATGCGAATGTCCGTCGAGTTACAGGTCACTCACTCTCATGGTCAGGGTCTATGGTCGGACCATAGTTTGGGGGCTCTCTAGAGGTGGCGGGGCCCTAAGCAGTCGCTTAGTTCGCTTATAGGGAGGGCCGGCTCTGCCTACGTGTCATAGTTTACAGATGTAAAAAGTGCCTAGATGTGCTTAGATGCAAAAAATGTGTTATCATTATTGATCATTATATCACACTACAATAGAAAATTACTTGTCAAATAAATTAAACATTATGAAACATTAATTTGAGTTTAAATTGTTTTATTAGCTTCTGTTTACACCTGGCCACTTCATGTGTTTTCTCTGATCAGATAGCTATCTGATTGATCAAATCTGTTCCATTTACACCTGGTTACATAAATGTGTTTTTGCAAAACGGAAATAAATCCGTTCTTCAATTCCCGCGCTATATAACGTTACAGATTTAATGGAGTTCACGTCACCAAAAGCAACCGATATGAGCTGCATTTTATTTATCATCAGCTAAAATTTCTGAATCAAAGACTGCGATAAGAGAGAGAGTTTACACTTGTCCAGTTTCGTCTGGAAAGCGGCCCAGACCTGGTCTTTTTACGATCGGATAGCTATCCGATCACAGAAAATACATGAAGTGGCCAGGTGTAAACAGATTGCAATGATGCATGTCATCGTGAAAAATTACTTGAATTAATACTGAAAATAGGTTAAAATGAATGTTAAAGGTGTGCCCCCTAAAAGCACAAGTGGCCCCTGCCTGGTCCCCCAAGTTACTGTGGTCTAGAACCGCCACTGCTTGGCACTTTGGCTTGATACGCATCTCAGTGACCCACAAATGCTTAGAGGCGCTAACCCCCTGCGTGAGTACAGTTTTTCATGATCAGGGCGCTCCAATGTGACAGGTGTACAGACGCAAGGAAGTTAGGACAGACGTATCAGGCATGGGCTGGGGAGCCCTTTGTGATGGTTGTCCAGCCTTTGGTGTCTGGACAGACATGGAAAGAAGGTGGTACAGAAACTGTTTGAAGCTCAGAGAAGTTAAAAGTTAAAACTCTCTCAAGTATTTTTGTGTTCAAGTCCATCACAAACATGTTCTCATTTGCACAAGGAGGCACCCGTTCTTGTTCTCTCCTCATGCTCACGACAAGCCTGCTGATATGGGCAGATCAACACCTCCTATCTATTCGAGCTGTCCATGTCCCCAGCCGTCTGAACTGTGGGACAGACATGCTGTTCGGGACATGGAGTAGCCTAAAGGGAATGGAGACTAACCCTCAGATTTTGAATGTGCTATTCTTCTCCCTAGCAGAGCACTCCACACTGGGAGTGGATGTACTCACTCACCCCTGGCCAGAAGCACACAAATATGCAACAATTTCGTGAACTGGTGCAGTGCGAAGAATGAGGATCCTGCGAATGTGCCCGATTCCCATAATTTTGTCCTTTTTACAAGAGCATCTGGATGATGGCAGTACTGTCACGCGGCGCTGGAAAATAGTCAAGGATTCAGATGCGAGTGAGAAAGTATTTATTAATCAAAAAGAGAAGAACAGAAACTCAATTTGACAGGCAGCATCCACAGGGATTGCTCAGTGAATCAATAGTAGACAGTTCTAAGACAAACTCAGAGTAACGTGGCAGATAATCCTCAGGCAGACTCGGTAACGCAGGGACTCAGTGGGCGGAATGCAGATCTGCGTGGAGAAGATCCTCGGGAAAACGTTGAAGATGTGGGACTGGAACAGGAGACAAGGCTCAGACCCAGGAGAACCTCCACAACCATCTGACAGAGACAAGACGAGTGAGTAGACAATATATAGGACATCCTCATTCAGAACAGCTGGCGCTGATCGGCTCATCAGTGGAAACTGATTCACTCAACACGAACACACATAGCGAGAGAGAGTCAATGGATCCATGAACCGTGACAAGTACACCTTCTACGCTCAGTGTATGTAGACGCTACATCAGCTTTTCATAATTACATTAATACGCAGTCAGTGGGGAGCAATAACCTGGTGATTAGGTTTTAACGCAGCGCGAGACGATTAAATTATCCTCGTCCCTCTATGATCCTCACTTAGGATTTGGCTTTTGTTTTTAAAAACCTTTACATGTGCTCTTTTTAGCCATTTCAATAGCTCTCTTTCAAGATGGCACTTTTACTCTCACTCGCTTCTGCTAAAAGAGTCGACGACATGCATGCTCTCTTAAATACATGGACTTTGACTCAAACGACTGTAACGACTGTTCGTGCTTAAGCCGAGAAAGGCCTATGTGCCTAAGATCCTCTCAACACTATTCAGAGCCCAAGTGATAACCCTCTCAGCTTTCACCCAGAGTGACTCAGCAACCAGGGAGGTCCACCCCTCCGTAGCCGCTCTGCCCTATGTGTGCTTTGCATATTTATGTCAGGCGTATCAGACAGTTTAGGCTCTCTAAACTGCTCTTCATGTGTTTTGGTGGTCACACTAAAGGCCTACCAGTATCAAAACAAAGGCTATCCCATTGGATTGTGGCTGCGATAGTTTTGGCTTGTGATTCACAGAATGTGTCGTGTCCCATAGGTGTGCAAGCCCACTCAACAAGGTTGCTTATGGGCATGGGCAAAGGGTATGTCTATCCATGACATCTACTCAGCAGCAGGATGGGCTTCGCAGAACACTTTTGCAAGGTTATATAAATTGGACCTTTCTTTGCTAGCTTTTGATCCCTGTCAGTGCAAGAAGGCTTGCTAAGATATGCCTGTTTTTTTACTGCTTTCATTCTTTATTGCTTCCACTACAGCATATGCATTGTGTCTTTGTTAGGTGCAAGGAATCTAGAGCGGGCAGTATGCACTCAATGCTATAAGCCACAGTGCTGTTAGTTTCTGTCTATGATCCCCTCACCAAACTTTGCTACGTTTTGCATTGTAGTTTTAGTGGGCGCTGGCCCCTGTACAATTATGGTAACTACATTGATTCCACTCTGCTAACTGCTAGGCTGCTTCCACCTAGCCAACTTCTAACGCAACGGATCTCAAGGCCTTCATGTATATCTGATCCTGGAATGCTCCATAGCTGTTTGTCTAGCTCCGATGAGAAGCTATTGTCAGGTATTTGCTGCTAATGCCACTTATGGACAGTGGCTGTACCATGTTGTGGTTACTGCTTATATGTCGCTGCGCTATTTGTGTCTTCACTTATACCTTCACAGTAACACAGTATGAATGTACACGTTTATATAGACCCGATATTTATTTATTGGTTTATTTCTGTTTTTGACAATTAAAACAACGGCACTGAACTAAAAAAACATTTTAATACTGTAATTTCTGCAATTACATTCCCTCCTTGCATACACAACAAAACGCACTTCTACATCAAGTCACCTTTATATATATAGCGCTTTTTACAATGCAGATTGTTTCAAAGCAGCTTTACAGAGATAACAGGAAAATACTGTTGTAATAATTTTTAATATGAATTGAATATACAAAAAACAAGGAACTCCCGCACACTATCCGTACTTGCAAATGAATATCAAAATTTTATTAGCAACGTTTCGGTCTCACGACCTTCATCAGGTATATGCAAACATTCAAACTCAATCCCATTTAAAATAATCACATGACCAATCAATGTAAAGATCCATTTGCAACCAATTAGGCACCCTGATTGAATACATAATTAACGCCACATCATTATCATCATAGACAGGTACAGACAGTACAGACAATTGGAAATATCAAAGTTAAAATAATAATCATAAAAACGTATGATAAAATCGTAAAATAAAGACACTTTATAACATCACATTAAATAATGCTTCATCATTCAAACCCCTAGGTGATAAAGTCTGAAGGTTAAAAATCCAAAACAGTTCTTGTCTCTGTAAGAGCAATTCAATATCACCCCCTCTAGGTGGCGCACTCACTTTTTTAATCCCACAGAAACGTAAGGAGGAAACATCGTGATTCGAAGATAGAAAATGAGCCGCAACTGGATAATTTAAATCTTTTCTTCTGATAGAACTCTTATATTCACTAATTCTTTGTTTCAAATGACGTGACGTTTTTTTCCCACATAACCTAAACCTCAAGGACAACGGATCAAATAAACATGAGTGGAAACACAAGTAATCACAGACTTGATTATATATATTTTTTTTACCAGTTCTTGGATGACAAAAAAAAAAAATGTTTTAAATGTATTATTGCACTGAGCACAAGTCCCACACCAATAATTACCATTCTGTATATAGGACTAAGTAAACTCTGAGACGGATGCGGACTAACACTATGAAAATGAGCATATACTAGGCAATATTTTAAATTCCTAGCCCGTTTATACACTATCAACGGAGGATGCTGAAAAATTTCTCTCAACTCTGGATCAGAAGACAACAAATGCCAATACTTTTTAAAAATGTGTTTTATCGCAGATGACTTAGGTGAATGAGTTGTAATAAAAGTAAAAGAATGCTTTTTACTTTTTTTGTCTTCTTGTTTAACAACTCAGAATGTGTCTTTTGAAATGAATGTATTAAATATTTCATCAACCCATTCTGAAGGGTAACCCCTATCTAATAATAAATATTTCATGATCTTTGATTTTTCAAAAAATCTGAATCAGAATAAAAAATTCTCCTCAATCTATAGAACTGACTCTTAGGCCGTCCTTTTTTTTAAACAGTCGAATGAAAACTGATAGCGAGTAAAAGTGTCTCTTTCGTAAAACAAAGTTGTAATCAAATTTCCTTCATTCTTCTGTACCCAATATCTAGGAAGTGGACTTTTAAGTGGACTAGGAGAATTAACTTCCGAGGTAAATTCTAAGTCGTCAACCAAAGTCTCGAGTCTCATCAATCTCCTAAAAAAATACAGAAAATACCTATGCCATTTAATGATACGTGAATAAAAAGGATTGTTTTCTGCATTCAATACGTGACTTTGCTTACTTTGCTCAATAACTAAATTGGCAGAGTTGGGGTGAAGAATTGAGCCCATTGCTGTACGACTTGTCTGAAGAAAAAAATCTTTGTCAAAACTGAAATAATTGTATTTCAAAAGAAAGAAGCCATCTCAATAACAAACTCTGAAGGTGGACTGACATCACCGCTGAAGGATTACAAATTTATTAAAAGTTTTAGTTTAGTTTCAACAGTATTTTAACTGAGAAAGTGCACACAGTGTTTACCATTTTGAATATTTAGGAAGATTAAGTCAAGCAATTCAGGTGTCTGACCTTAGCTTTTGTCTCTATGATAATGTGAAGGTATACAATCAGGCTGAGTGGATTACCATCTCACACTGTTATGCTGAGAGTTGACTGCTGTACTTCATTCACATGCTTTGTTTAGATTGTCTTCACCTCTATGTAACTCCTCCCCCTTTCAAGGTATAAAATACAGACTGTATTTTGCCTTAGTTAGACTAGTTTGGGATTACAGCTGCCTACAGCTCGTTTCTCAATAAAGAATCTTGCTGAAAGATATCCCAACGTCTCCTGGTCTGCGCTTCTGAGTTTTCCTACACTTGAGAAGAAAAAAGGTTTTCAACACCGCGTAATGAAAGGTAATGTCTAAGGGCACTAAGCCCTTTCTCATGAGAAATGTTAGTATACAGTAATTGCTCTTACAGAGATGTGAACTCTTTTGGATTTTTACCCTTCAGACTTTATCACCTAGGGGTATTAATGATGAAGCATTATTTAATGTGATGTTATAAAGTGTCTTCATTATTTTTTTGAACTTTGATAATTACAATTGTCTGTACCTGTCTATGATAATGATGTGGTGTTAATTATGTATTCAATCACTGAGCCTAATTGGTTGCAAATGGATCTTTACATTGATTGGTCATGTGATTATTTTAAATGGGATTGAGTTTGAATGTTTGTATATGCTTGATGAAGGTCGTGAGACCTAAACGTTGCTAATAAATTTTTTATATTCATTTGCAAGTACGGATAGTGTGCGGGAGTTCCTTGTTTTTTGTAGATTTTTTTACCTACTCATATGGTCTTTTTTCCCACACACCTATCACCTGCAGGTATGCGATGGTGTTTGCTAATATATACATGTAATATAAAATTAAATGTCCCCAACTAAGCAAGCCAAAAGCCAATGGCAACAAAGGCGAAGAAAGGCGACAATAGTCTTAAAGAGCATGGCCATGGCCATGGCCATTGAGGCAGATGTTAGCAGTGCCTCTTTGGTCCATAGAACGTAGTTTACGTAGATTTGCCCATGCGAACTCAGTTCTCATGCTGTCTTGAATTATCAACATTGAGGCAGAGACCGAGCTTGTTCATGTCACGTGATCCACTCTCTCTCACTCACTCCGGGCTCATTGCGTGTCGCTGTGTGCGCCTAGCGCAGTTTGTAGGAGCGAATAAGCTCTTTTTGTACTTTAAAGCTGTACTTCTGACACAATGTTTTCTGACTGTAGCCTATTCAAATCCTGGTGCGCCGGTACCAAACCAATAGTGTGTGTGTGGCTGTTTGTGCGCATTTGCGCATTTTTAAGGAGTGACTAGGCTGCTTATCGGTTTGCTTACACCGCGCCGCCTCCCTCTCTTACTGTGTCCTGCACAAAACATTTGTTTGTTGTATAAGTGTCAGGACACACACTCGGGGACCAGATAATTGAATGCAAACACAGTGTTTATTTACAAGAATAACGTGCGAGGAGCGTTTTCTGGTGAAAACGTGACGAAGAAGGTGATAAACACAAGCCGTGTGGAAGATGAGCAGGTAAGGATCTCCGTGAATCAAAGAGTCATATAGTGGACGGAAAGTCTTTAATCCAAGGGTTCTTGCTCCACAGAAGCAGGCAGGTCAGAAAGGGACCGAATTTCCGTGAACAACCAGATGAACATCCGTGAGATCCTTTAACGCATCTGGAAAAGGTTTTGTCAACGACACAAGAATTACAATCTTCGGATAAGGAAACTTCTTTAGAAAACCTGGAACTGGTTATATAAACAAGACAGGCAGGTAAGTGGTCTTTCCTATTTGAGGCTTGACGCTAGAGTGCTGTTGTAAGATGGAATTTATAGTGCTGGATAATGAATGTGCGGATTTGGAACAGGTGTATGATATCAATACTCAGGTGAGAGTGAACGTTGAGTGGTGGATGGGGCCGAGCTTGGTCCCTGACAATAAGTCATAAGATAGATGTGTCCATTAATTTGATTATTAGATTTGATTGTGCAGCCTCACATATGACTGACTTTGCTGTATGCAGGCAGCGATGTGATGATGCCTGATATGAACTTGGGTTGCTACATTAACTGAATGAATATATGATTGATACATTGATAGCTCACAGCCTACCCATGACAAGATTTCACCGCACGTTACTGGATGGCACAGACCTTGCGCCTTTGCTTATTTTGTCAGTCGGGGTATTTGTGGTTGTTGGTTTTCCACCAGTTCATGGGGTCGATGTGGATGGGTGGGCACATTTAGTATGGTTATGTCTGACATTTCTATATTATAGTCCTCACCAAAGAAGACTGCAATTGCAGATACAGACAGCGAATCACTTCGTGGCTTTTTGGCCAATGGTTGTTTCATCTGATTCTACTGTTAAGGCCTATCTCTTCCTCGCTCTCTGAGCTGTTCGAGATGATATTACACACCTTGGCCTGCACAGTGTGTTCAACATCATCAGTTGCGAACCTCAGGTGTTTGTATCTAGGATCCAGGAAGGATGTGATGCATGCAACCTTGCAAGCACTGCTGACATCTGCAGGTGCAAGTCGCTGCTCCAGTGAAGTAGACACTGTTTGCCTGAACTGAGAAACTTTGGGAGATTCTCCAGGGATTTCTTTGAGATGTTTTGACAGAAGAGTTACTGTCACTGGATAAACCATGGAGATGGATACTCCGGATTCTCCACACAAGGCAGTGGTGGCACAATTAAGTGAGTGAAGCACTGGTAAGAGTTCCTCCATAACTCTCCAGCTATTATCAGTCAGTTTGAGGGTTTATGCATCTGATAGTTTAGTGAAAGCTCTGTCTGATATAACCGCAGATACTCCCCATCTTTGCTCTAGTAAGCGCTTGAAAATGTCATGAATAGAATTCCACCTAGTTCGGCAGTACTGCACTTGTGCTCAGGCAAGTTCTGCAGTTGTTGCTTTTGTTTTAGTGCTCGTGTTCCAGTTGTGCTGTGATGGAAATGAGAAACAAGACAACTGGCAGATGCAACGACATGGTTTATGTGTTGAAGCTTGAAATCGTAATTTGTAGCGAGTTGGAGTGTTTGTGCAAAACAAGGCTTAGAGTCCCACTCTAACCATTCAGTGTTGGGAAGCACCATGTTGCTCGCATTGTCATGCACGCATGCAGTGAATTTTCTGCGTAGTTCCCAGTGGTCCATAGCAGTGGAAAGGGTATTTGTCAGATTTTCAGTAGTATGCCTCTCTGGCATGGCTTTGGTCTGCAGAACAGCACTGTGAATTTCCCAATCAACTATATAATGACAAGTGACCGTGATGTAAGCTTTGTCCATGAATCTGTGGTCAGTGCCATTTTTTCAACATTTGCTAACTGACTGCACAAAAAGCATCAAAAAGTTTTTCCAGTCTGACAGTGATCATTTTTCTAGACGGGATCATATACTATATATTTCTAAAACCCTTTCCTTCTACAAAGCTGATCGGTTGTTTGCTCTGCCCATCTAGCATCCAACTTGGTTGATCATGAAACTAGCCACTGATTTCTGTTGACCCGTGGATGGACCTACTGGGTTCTTTGCCCTCAAATGACTGTGCATTGTTGTGGATTACCTATGATAAGCAAGTTTCACATGGCAGACTTTGCACTGCACTTCATTCTCATTCATTTTCTAATAAGAACACCACACAGAACTCTTATTTGACCGTCCCAAGTTACCGAATCCGTTGAACATCTGTGTATGCTGAACAATTATCAAACAATCCGTTAATGTCACTTGTTGTTTGTGTGCAGATGTTCATAGCGGCCATGAGCGCGAAATGAGCACATGCAGAGTTTTCACTCTTTTTACTGAATGTGGTTCCCTTTACATGCCTTTGAATGCAAAATTCTGCAGGTAAACTTTATTTAGACATTTTCTAATAATCCAAATGTAGCTCTATACGTTATTAGAATACAAAGTAGTGCTGGGCAGTATGACCAAAAATTTATATCACTGTGTTTTTCTAAATTAAACCAGTTTCCAATTCCCTTTCCCTATTACTGCAAAGTTTAGACTTCTTTAAAAATTGAACAGCATGCAAAGGCAACTTGCATACATAATATTTAACCCTCAAGCCGTGTTTGGGACAAAATGTGGGAAAAAAAAAAAAAAAAAAATCTCTTCCACAGACAGTTCTGTTCCAGTTCTGTCGGAAGTACAGCCCTCTGTGTTGTGATGCTTGGTGCGTATACATCATCAAGGATTTTGTTCTTGTTAACAGGGAACATCTCTGTGCCCTGAATCCAGCCAGGATATTTTCAACTGTCGCAGTCTTCTGCCAGGCCTGGTAAATGGAGAGAAGAACTGTGTTTTGTGGAGCTTCTGTCCTGCCGTCCTCCTTATTCACTTCCGCCCCTCCTCATACAATTGTGTTTCAAACTTTTGAAAAGTGCTTTGTCAGCAGACTGGACCCAGCAAATACAGAACGTTGGCACAACGTACCCAACCTTCTAACAATGTTTTAACAGCGTGGCCAAAAGGTTCCTATAACTATGGTGTGTTGTGAAGGTTGTTACAACGTTGTCACAATGTTGACAATAAACCACCATTCAGGGCCATTGCTTAAGGTTGTGCCTATGGTGTCTTGACAACCACTGGACTACATGTACTCGTTACTGCCCTGAAGCGCCAAAATCAGCCTTTTAAATTTCAACCGCCCGTTGGGCTCATTTTCTGGTCTCATTCTTCGTTGAGCAAGGATACGTGAGTAGCCTATTGCGTTTAATTTACCTCAGGTAAATAAGATACGTAATTATTCACACATAACCTACAACTTAATTTTCTAATGTGACTATGTAGCCTCGCTCGCACTGTTTAGTTTTTCATTTGATTTGTCTGATATTTAGTCTCATTCATTTCTTTGCTCTGGATTTGTGGATGTTTCCTGGACTGATTACGGTTACCGACCTTTATCGCCCGGCTTTCGACTACTACTGTCTGCCATGTACAGTAACCGGTTTTGTTCATTAAATGTTCTGATCTTTGCTTTTTATGTTTTATTTATTATACTTAAAAGAAATTTGTATATTCATTTATATTAGTTTTTTTTCTTTATTCACAAACGTATAACTTTTGGAAGTGCAATTTGATTACCATATAATAAGGTTGAATTAACATAACCTTTTGCCATTTTTTCTCTTCAAAGTGTACACTTGCAGGTGTTGATTATAATTAGGCCAATTTACTGATAGCCCCATTAAATAATAAGGATAAACAATATTTAAAAAGTATATAATTATCTAACATTTGACTAATTAACCTCAAAACATAAAATGCTAAATGGGGGATACCTATAGGCCTATCTAACATACTTTTTTTGTCAGAACGTTGTCGGTCTGTTGCTGAATGTCACGCAACAATGTTGCTACAGCCCTGTCGTGTCTTACAATTCTACGTTTTTGCAATGTTGCGAGCACGTAGACAGCTATGGAGGACCTAATTTACACATGTATTTATTTATACATTTATTGCTCTGTATGCTAATGAGGGGGGCGTGTTTTACCTCAGACATAGCAATCTAGCTAAGAGTAGCAGTGCTGAAGCTTTGAGGCCACAGTGACACCTTGTGGTGTGACCAAACAATACGAAAGAGGTTTGTGGACGTGACTTTACAGGTCACGCAGGAAATAAATGACAGAGATGGGCAATATGGCCAAAATCTTATATCACAGTTTATGTCCTTCAATATCACCCTAACTGTATATAGCTATATAGGTTTACCATACATTACTCTTATTCCGGACATGGCCTTAAAACATCAGCAGGTCGGGATTTCTAAAATGTCTGGGCACACAGAACAGATCCGCTGATAACAGACATTTTGACATAGACGCACGTCAAATTATCCACTTTTAACCACATTTTATGCCATGCATTGTAGATCCATACACAGAAACTAACTGCATTTTTTAATGTATCTTCCCCAAAAAAATTGACAGCAACAAACTTTTCCATAAAGGTGATATTTCCGCTATAAATGGATTTCATGGGGCATTTTTTAAAACCGTATTAAACAGTAGGCTATATGCATCATTTAATATGGAGAAGTGAGAGGGTTTGTTGGCTGCCTGGGTGTCATGAGTCCAGAGAGGTGTGTACTGAATGCAAGAGGGAAAGGCGGAGAGTAGATGGTACGAATCATTTTCCCTCTGGACCTCCCAGCGGAGCAGGTTCGTTCAACGTGGCATCGGCTATGAGTTCATCGATGTTCTACTGGATGGGGCTGATAATCATAGTTGGAGAGAGTATGGTTTCTGGATTCTCGACAGAGGTTTCAATCTGGTGAAGGTGAGACAGAGCACCAGCTTTAAAATTCTTTGAACCAGGTCGATAGGTGACTGAAGTCAAAGCGTGTGAAGAAGAGTGCCCAACGAGCCTGGCGAGGATTGAGTCTTTGGCTTCATGGAGATACTCAAGATTGCGATGGTCAGTAATCACCTGGAAAGGATGATTGGCTCCCTCCAACCAGTGTCTCCACTCCTCCAGAGCTAGTTTGATGGCCAGAAGTTCTCGATTACCAACATCATAATTCTGCTCCGCCGGAGACATCTTACGAGAAAAGGCACATTGATGGAGTCGTGAGGGGGTCCCCTGCTGCTGGGAAAGAACAGCTCCTACTCCGTTGGTGGATGCGTCCACTTCCACAATGAAGGGGAGATTAGGATTAGGATGTTTTAGCATAGGGCCGAACAGAAGGCTTTCTTTAAACACTCAAATGCTTTGGAGGCTTCATCAGACCAGGTCAACTGCTTGGTACCTTTTTTCACCATACAAGTCAATGGAGCTTTCCTTACTCACAAGTTGAGTACAGCCTCAACTTTGTTTCGATCCATTGAGATGCCATCTGGACAAATCACATACCCCAGGAAGTGCATGGTCTTCTGGTGGAATTCATATTTCTCTAACTTCAAGTACAGTTGGTACTCACGGAGACATTTCAAGACCTTCTTCATCTGCTAGACATGTTCTTCGAGATTGGTAGAAAAGATTAGGATATCATCGATGTAGATGACAAACTTGTGGAGCATATCTCACAATATCTCATTCATGAAGCCTTGGAAGACAGCTGGACTGTTCGAGAGGCATGACCCGATATTCATAGTGTCCGGCAGGGGTAATAAAAGGCAGTCTTCCACTCATCTCTCTCACGGATATGAACCAGATTAGAAGCACTTCTCGGGTCGAGCTTGGTGAAGATACAAGCTAAACGCAACTGTTCCAGGGCCGAGGGTACCAGAGGGAGTGGGTATCTGTATTTAACTGTAGAGGCATTCAGAATGCGATAATCTATGCATGGGCGGAGTCCTCCATCCTTTTTCCCAACGAAGAAAAAGCTTGAGGCAGCAGGGGACATAGATGGCAGAATATATCCTTGACGTAAAGCCTCCTCCACGTACTCCACCATGGCCTTCTGCTCCGGTATGGACAATGGATATATCTTCCATGTGGTAGAGTGGCCCCAGGCAGCAGGTCAATTGCACAGTCCCATTGTCGATGAGGTGGGAGAGATGGTGGGAAGAATCCAGTGGGATTTCATGAGGATTCTGTGGCTGGACTTTCTACTGAAGTTGAACCCAGGATAACAGGAACAGCAGACTAGGAAGGCCCTGAAATACTTTTCTTGACCGGGTGAAGAAAATGTTCGTTGCAGTAATCACTCCAGTGACGTACTTCCCCATTAGTCCAGCGTCAGGCGAGTGTTGACTGAGCCACGGGCGTCCCAAGACGATGTCTGCAGTGGAGCCCTCCAGTACCAGTAGCAAACATTTCTCCCGATGAAGACAGCCGATGGAAAGTTGGAGTTCTGGACTGCAGTAATGAATACTTCCGCCGAGAGTTTTCCCAAGGATGTAGTGAATACTCAGAGGTTGACTCAGTCGACGACGGCAGGCTTGTAAGCAGTTGAATAGTGAGGCTGAGATGAAGTTACCTGCAGCGCCGGAGTCAGAGCTTTCGCTGGAATGGAGTGTTTCAAATAGGTGATTAGTACTAGAGTTTGTTTCAGATTGGTAACTCGGAACGGTAGGTCAACAGTACTCACCGCAGTACGGCCGGGACATTCCATTCGGAAATGTCCCGAAGCTCCGCAGTACATGCAGAGGTTATTGGTGCGACTTCCATGGGTTATCGATTTCCATGAGTTCTGGTACTG
This sequence comes from Meda fulgida, assembly GCA_030578275.1. NCBI lineage: Eukaryota > Metazoa > Chordata > Actinopteri > Cypriniformes > Leuciscidae > Meda > Meda fulgida. The sequence goes on from CM060616.1 coordinate 17,214,973, forward strand.
GAGGGCTTACGGACATGGAGTGGCGAGAGGAGTGTGAAGGGAAGTTGTTTAAGCAGGCTGTGCGATGTGTATAGAGCGCTGGATGAGTTTCTCAATTCCGATGGAATCCTTGTAGATGGCCAGTTGTAAGCAGATCTCAGGGTTGAGCCCTCAACGATAGGCAGTCATCAACGCAATCTCATTCCATCCGCTGTTCGTGGCAATCGTCCGAAACTTCAGAGTATAATCTGCAACTGAGGATTTGCCTAGTCGAAGACGAAACAACTTATCACTAACAGACATGGCATTCGGGGTTTGAGAGAATGCAGTGTGAAAATGTTCTATGAAACTGTTGAACAGGAGCATTGGAATCCCACAGGGCTTGAGCACAATTCAACACGCGGCTAGAGCAGGGAAATTATGGAAGCAATTTTTGCTTTTTCAGAAATGAATTGAGTAGCATTTACCTCAATATAAAGCTTGCATTGCAGAAGAAACCTGTTGCACTCCTCCTCACCTGAATATGAAGCAGTTTTGGCCATAGGACTTACTGAGGCAGGTCTGAGGTTCTGAAGGGCGTGGCGGAATTCAGTGAAGGTTTCCTGGAGCAGTGTGTGGTGTGGAGGCTGCATTGGTAGCAGCGAATGCTGAAGTATCCATAAGCAATTGGGGTTGGGCGGCAGCGTGTGCGGCGAAGCCCTGAGGGGTTTCGATGGATACGGCAGCGATCTCAGAAGCCGGGAATACTTGCATCGTGTGTGGTCCGGTCTTCTGTCACACTACTAGAAGGATGATGACACAAGGAATACGGTTAACAGACTTTTATACACCTGTTGCAATATCCGATCTCATAGAAGGCTTCAAGATCCACACAGAATTGAAAGCAGGAAACAGGGAATGACTGGAACAGAAACGGTCTCTTGAATACTTTGAACTCAGAAGTAGACTTGGTGATAAATCGTGGCTTGAAGGCAGACACGAAAACACTTAGAACTTGAATGCAGATACATAGACACTTGAATAGAAATACCGATCCGAAGACACACAAACTGAGAACAGACTTGAATAAACTTCCAACTTGAATATAGAGAAGAGATACAAGGTCTGTAGATGCACAGAAGAACTCAGAGAATCAGACTGGAGAATCTTGAAGCACCGCTGCACACAATGGCTGCTTGGAAATACACACAGGAGAGTGGTTAGTGATAAACTTGAGTATACTTGCACACAGGAATCCTGGAACCAGAGAAGCATGAGGAACCGGGTGAGTCACACGCGTCGATAGACGAGACCAGACAGAGAACAAAGGAGAGACTGAATCTTAAATCCTTTGTGCAGCATGGTGAGTTTGTGATGCAGTGCAGGTGGTGAGTAATCAGTATTCAGGGGATGATGAGCGTGACCAGGTGTGCTGAGTTGATGCTGGTTGGGGTGTGTCCCTAGGTGTATTCGTGACAATGATAAGTTTTGCTAATTAATATTTTATTGGGGTATCAGTACTTTTACTCAAGTACTTGATTTGTGTACTTCATCCACCACTCCACTGCTAAAAATATTGATTATTGTAGTGACTACTGTGTATGACTGTTCAGTACTTCATAGTTATTTTTCTTGAACCTTAATTAGTAGATAATTAGTAGTAGTTCTTCAGGAGGTATTATTATTATTATTATTATTATTAATTATGCATGCAGCTGCCAGACACAATTGCAATTATATTTGATGAATGTATTTATTTATTTATTGCAAAACTGTGCAGCCCTTTCCTATATCTTTATCCATGATATTGATCCATAAAAGAAGGATGATTGGATGATCGATAATTGTAGCTCAAGGACAGCTAATACTCACGAAATTCGGAAGGGAATGATTCAGATTTCTCTTGGCACAACTACTAGAAGACAGACAGGTGGCTCACGTCACATCTACGTCATCAAGCTCAGTTTGAGCCTGCGCAGTACGCTCAGCCGTCAGGAAGTGAGTGCTTCTAAAGGACTTCAATTCTCTCCGTTGAAATCAAGGGGATTGCTGTGTCCATTTCTTTTACTGTCTATGGATATGACTCTACAACCTTATTTGGCCTATTTTACCTAATAGCCCATTTTACCTGACTAATGACTATGGTAATTTTTTTGTTTTGGATGTTTTGATTTTATGTAAAAGCCTAACCAGGGACGCGGGCTGCAAACTAGCTTTACACTATATGCCCTATGTACACAGCATCAGTTGCATGTGTAACAGCATGTGTAACAATGCCTAGTGTATTGTCCCTGTTAAATAAACAAATTAAAAAAAAAAAAATTTCACTATCTGTGATCTATATTCTGAAGTAAGCTACTTGAGTATTTTTTTCATTGGATACTTTTTTTACTCTTACTCAAGTAACTATTGAGATTATTACTTTTAATTTTACTTTGAGTAAATATTTCTGTAAGTACTTTTACTTGAGCACAGTTTTGGATACTCTACCCACCTCTGGGTACAGGCACCAGAAATGCGTCTCCTTGCAGCAGATCTTCATTTGTGTGTGTGACAGAGGGATTCCTGCCGCTGTTTTGATACATATATACAGCGAGCACATTTAGCCCTGCTCACAGAATTGTTTTGGATGTTTTGTCACAAAATATAAAGCATCATAAAAGCCTTAAAAATTTTTATATATATATATATATATATATATATATATATATTAATAACTATAATTTAGGCATTAGTGTCCAGATAACTGATTGCTGCAGACTTTGATTCCTGCAGTGACTGTATTTAGCCAACAGATGGGGGTGCACTTCTTCCATTCATTTTAAAATACCCTACCTTGAGCTAAAGCTGAGTTTATGGGGTATGGTCGCCTTGGGAATGTGGGAAGGTAAAAAAATGTGTTCATGATTTTTGTTTCTGTACAATAACATTCTGTAACTCAATAAAAATTTGATCACAAAAAAAATGTATTTATAAAGCACAAAAAACAACAGTAGTTGAACACTGTGCTGTATAAAACCTTACTAAAACAACATATAATTAAATGTAAACAGTTTTTACTGTTTGAGAGTAACAAAACCACCGAGTGACGGATCTGTATACTTGGGACAGTTATAAGCCTGGGTAAAAAGCTGAGTTTTTTTAACTTGGATTTAATTTCAGATTCTGAAGAGACTATTCTAAAGGGAAGACAATTCCACAGTTTCAGTCCAGCAATTGAAAACTTCAATCTGGATCTCGGGACCATCAACACTCTTTGGTCTGAAGACCTCGGAGATATAGCAGATGTATTTGGGTTAACAGATCACAGAGATGTTCAGGAGCCGATCCATTCAGAGCTTTTAAAAACAAACAGTAACATTTTAAACTTGATTCTATAACAGACCGGCAGCCAGTGCAAAGGGCAAATATAGGGGAGATATGATCAAATGTGCATGTCCAGTCAGAAATCTGCCAGCTGCATTTTGAACCATCTGCAGACGATTTATGTTTGATTGACTTATTCCAATACAGAGGGAATTATCATACTGAGATTACACAAATGCATGGATCACTCTCTCGAACTCTGAAAAAGATATGAAACTCTTAGCTCTAATAAATAAATGTGATTAAATATCTAATTATAAATACTATATTCTGACATGCTGTTTATTGTGACTACATTAAACAAATAAACAAGAATATGATGTGTAACACTGGATTTGTAATACTCTAGTGCCAAGAGATCAATTTCATATTACTTGAATTACCAAAAATAAAACATTAATAAAACAACTTACATTAAAATTAAGTTACTCTATCTGCAGTTACAGCCAGCGTTATCAAAAATGTGACAGTACATGAAACTGTAAAAGAAAATCTGAGTGACCTAAAAGAAAAACATAGCAAATCTACCCAGATTAAAATCACAACTGAGAGTGGGGATGCATGCATTTAAATTGGTGACTGTTGTTAAATGTGGGTATTAAATACCTGCATTAACAACAGTATATGTTTACTCTTTTACTTAAGAATATTTTCAGTAAACAAATTAGTGAACACATTTTCAGTAAACAAATTAGTGAACAAATTTTCAGTAAACAAATTACTTTGCAAACTTCTTAGGCACATTAGATGATTCACAAATCATCTGTTTTAAAATGGTAATTTATATCAGTTGCTTTAGTGCGCCAGTAAAGACATCCAATCCAGCTAATACCTAATCCCCACTATACCATCTGTTCATTTTGATATGTGAATCTAATGATAGTTTGGTGAACCTAACGTAAAAAAGCAGAAGCTTGAAAAGCAGAAGTGTAATGCAGAAGCTCACGGGAACCTCACGGGAACCTCACGTGAACAGACAGGGCCAGCAGTGGCCACAATATAGTCTCATCCCCTGAAGGCCCAACATGACCTGTGTCTATGCAAAGAGAATAATAAGCCTTTGTGCATAGAGCCTCGTAAAATCCTGCATCCCTACAGAGTGAGAGAGAACCAGGCACCTGTAAACAGAGTGCATGAAAACAAATTCAGACCTTTTCACTTGAAGCAACTGCTTAGTAGGGGGTAATTAAAAATAGTTAATTACAATGCAAAATAGCCCATGAATAGAAATGCAGATGCTAGAACTAGAGAAACACAAAATAAATTTTCATTACAAGTTCAGATTTTCTTACTTCTTTGAGTTGGTTATGTCTGCGTAATGTTGGTTTGTTCTGCTGTAACTTGCTGTAACTCTCGGTGCCCTCCTGAACTCCCCACTTCAGGTCTTTGGTCCTCCTGCTGGGTCTGTATTATTTAGGAAATTAAGGTCTTACACTAACGAGTCTTGTAAGATAAGTGCAGAAGTGACTTCTTTTTAGAGGAGGTCCCTAAAGTAATTTGTGTATTTGCACAGAAGTTGGTTTATTGCATACAATTATTTAAGTTAGCCTCACAATCTTAAAATTCAATACAGCAGTGCATGTTGTTTATCAAATTACTTGTAAAAGTCAGCTCTCGTGTTTTTAAAGCATCACAAGGGTTGCCTTTAGCCCTCCAACTCTAAAAAAATAATGTAGTTTAAGCCCTCTTTAATGCCTGTAATCAAGCAGATGTGTGAGGTCACTCGTGTTAAAAGTGTGTCCATTATGTCATTGTCCCCAGCAGTGTGGGATCATCCCCTTTTTCACGCACAAGGTGAGAGTTTTCCCCCCAAGAGGTGAGTGATGTGAAAGGATGATTTGTCATCTCTGACACCTCTTCACAAGACATGTATTTTCTGTAGAGGGTGCCAGAAGGGATGCTTAGATTTGTTTGGTCAACATGGTGTTGTTATTTTTAACTACATTTCATTTTCTAATAGAGAGTGCACAATGGGCTTTGAGTCCAGGAAACTGGAAAATGCCATAGAGCTTTCTGTATAAACACAGACCAGAGCCACAATGCCGCACAATTCAATCCTAGTATAAGACCCTATATGTTACCAGTATTGAGCCTGAAACACATTTGTGGTTGTGTATAGGGTGTGTCATAGTAATGACATTAGTAGTTAGTGTGTGACTATAGGACCTGGGTAAGAAGAAGAAAGTTCCAGTGATACCACAACCAACAAACAATGAAAAAGCACCTTATGATGTCAGTTTGTCTTTACAGGACTGTGCGAGATGTGTGTTAATGAATTCACAGAATACTGGAATGCTCTGGGAATGCAAACGAACAAAATAAAACAGTTACCAGAAACTGGGCCAGCTTCTCAGAAGCAAGAATTGTGTTTTGTTGTGTTTAATCAAAATTGTATAATATCTTGATGGTTCCAACACACTAACATAATTTGTTTTAGTTTTTTTTACAATTTGTGGTGAATTTGTACAATCTTAACTACACATTTTTAAATGATATACTCATGCAATTGTGAGGGTTAGTTTTAGGGGTGAAACTTGGTCACATGATGAAGCTTTATCTAGAAATCACGTTTTTGTGAGTTAGATCTTACAAATTCATAAGAAATCAACAACTCGAACAATACTTACCAATGTTCATAAGATACTGGATGTAACATGTTAGCCTATGTGTAAAATATGTGGCACAATTACATTATACATCATCTATAAATGTGTTATTCAGTAGTTATTACAATGTTTTAATCCATGATAAATTGACAAATAATTAAGAATATAAATGTTACAAACTTTGGGATTACAATGTGATTTGTCATATTTTTCTTAAAACATGACCAAATGACTTGGATTCTTTGAAAAGTGTTATAAGTGTTTGACCAGAGGATGCAGCCTGTTCTCTCATTGCACAATTGCTGAACCTGATATGTGCAATGGCCATTTCTGGTGAGTACTGCTCATGCAAACCTTCCTGCCTTCCCCCACTTCCCTTCCTCCATGCGGTGTAACAACAAATCTCCTTTTCTGCTCCCTGCCTGAAACTATTGAGTCAACAAACGTCACTCCAGCTAGGCTGTGTCTCACAGGAAAGAGGTGAGGTCTCCCTTTCAAAACTGGAGAGGAGACAAATGTTGATTTTTTTTTCAGACAAGAACCACCTATTCAAATTTAGACAAGACAAAAAAAAGGATGTTTAAAAGTTTTAAAAAGAGAGTGGAGGAGGAGATGGGCAGGTGCAAGCTTTCACATGTACATGACTACACACAGGGTCATAGTATTAACTGAGAAGCTTTGATCTTTCTGTCTTCAGTATAGAAAATATGTATCTGCATTCAGATCATAAGGTCAAATATCAGATTTGTTCAATCAAATTTTTATCTCGCCAAAGTCTCACTTTCTTGTCTCACAGTGGTGAATTCAACAGTATAAACTCAGTGTCATGCTTCCTGCTTGTCAGACAAGACTTTGTGCACTTTTTGAAGTCGAAGTGTGCAGCTCCCAAACCACTGTGTGCCAAAATAAGACCAAGCATGTGTAAATAAGGGCAAGGCTTCATAGAAGCTGAGGCAGTGCTTCGCCATCTCAGAGAGAAAGAAAGGCAGACAGTCAGAGAGATTTTAGTAATTAGACAGAATAGTGTGAGTAAGACATTTTGGTTTAATGTATTATAATAATTTTTTCTCCTTTCATGTTTCCATTTTGGTATACTGTGCGTCAGTGAAACAGAATGTGAGTGGAGGTGTTTTCCCTCCCTCTGTGTGCGCTGGAGTGGGCGGACGGTGCAATCCAGTCCACTGCTTTGAGGCAGCCAGTAAAGTGTGCACTATTGTGTGCGGCTAGAAAAAAAAAGAAAGAGAGCAAAAAAAAGGAGGGGGAAGAAAAGAAACTCAGTCCCTTTGTGTGTAGAGAACCCAGCAGGAAAGCGATTTTGCAATTACTTCAGCTTGCCGGCAAAGCAAGCTTGGTTCCTCTGATCTGCACACACTTTTACACTGGACTGTCTCACTCTGCTCACTGTCTATACAAGCACATACAAGAGTGAGCGTGTGTTTATGGGTTGCGTCTGGAAGCACTTCGAGAGCCAACAACAACGCAGGGTTTCTGCCCCTGATGATGAAAGCAAACGTCAGACTAACCCATGAATATTGATGCGGAGGTAGTCTGTTTCATAGACGGAACAGAAGGAAGCAAGATGGCTGCCCTTTAGGATTTGTTTAAGAGGAGACCTAGACGGTTTGTTGGAATTCTACAAAGTGGAGGGACTTAAAACAAGGTGAGAGAGTTTTTCTGTTCTTGCCCTTTTTCCTCTGTCCCCCAGGGTCTCTTTAATGGCTTCAAGCTCTTGTTTAGCATTGTACTGTCCTCTTCAAAACCTGTGAGCTGAAATAATAATGAAAGCATATTAGATAAAGCTTCACCAACATGGCTGACGTTTTCTGTCTCTCTCTCTCCCTCCCTCCCTCTCTCTCTCTGTCTCTCTCTCTCTCTCTTTTTTTGGCTTGTGCAGACAGAAAGTATTTCAAGCATTTCAATCTCCTTTGTTTTCATTATATATATATATATATATATATATATATATATATATATAAGATGTTGTGCAGAGGACAGATTAAGGAATGTGTCTGCTTTAAAAAAAAATTTGATCTTTGTGAGGCTGTTGGCCAATTCTTCTTCAGACATTATTTCCCAATGGATCTCCTGTGCTGAGAGCAAGACTAAACAGTCACACTACTAACAAAATTATCTTATCTCTTCAGTGTCCACCAGCCTTATCGGACGGCTGAATGTAGACACAAGAAAGGGGTGTTTTAGGAGGTGAAAGGAATTTCTTTAATATTTATTCCAAAAAACTTTTTATCTGACAAAATTCTTCTTACTACATTTCCTTCATTTGTTGTGTGCTTTGACTGAATGTGGGAGTTTGGCCAGGGATATTGGAACTCCTTTCTTTCATTGCATTCATCAGTGAGTGACAAGCAGACACAAAGACTAGCACAGTTCTGAGGTCAAAAAAAACACACACACACACACACACACACACACACACACACACACACACACACACACACACACACACACACACAGAAGAGTGTAGTGGTGGAAGCCCACAAGGTCAGAGGCTTTAAAAGAACTGAAACCCAACCCCATAGCACCATTAGCTGAGGGCCACCGGAGAGCGGACTTTTTTTGGTTGTCTGACATTAATAGGATTCCCATTGTTTATTTGTACACAATATCTAAATGATATCTTTAAATTTTAAGCTCACACATGAATATTCACAATTCGATCAAAACATTTTTTTATTACATTTAGAGAACAGTTTATTGTCAATGCCTAATTTGATTTAAATTCCTTTATGATATTATGCACAGCAGAGATGGGCTACAGTTGCCTGGAACATATCTGCATATGTTTGACATTAAGCTTTAGACTTTTGAAATTCCATAATGAGCAAAGAACAAAGAAAGAAAAAAAAAGAACAAAGAAAAAAAGTCAAATGCTTGAATAACTTGTATGCTTGACCATTGTATTATTAAAGTCAACATTCAGCTGAAAGTGACCAAGTCTGAATTTTTCAGATATGTTGAATTCATAGTTGCTTTTGACATGGAACAATCAAAAGTATTAATTTGAGTAAACTGTTACAAAAGGCTACAGCATCTGTACTAATGAATTGCAAATACCACCTTTGTTTAACTGATTTTAACAGCCCTATTAGGATTTGCATCATAATTGGCTGATGGAATAATACAGATAAAAGTCCTGCCCCCTTATTTTGTGCATTTAGCTTGTGTATTCCAACATTCTGCTTAGATGATAAGTGTGGAAGTTAGTCCATGCCTGCAAGGGGATGCTTTATGAAGTGTTGTCAAAGAACATGATAGAGAGGTGGTGCAAATGCTAATGTCACTACAATGAAGGGATCTGGAGAGAGTCAAGAGCCATAATGACTTCATGTAACTGTTTAAGCTTCAACTCCAACTTTAAGCTTAGAATTGATAATCCCTTGGTGACATAGCGGAGATATCGCAGTATATCACTCAATAAGCATAATTCTACTTTAATACAATTATAACTGTTACATCTCCATGGAATGACATAATATTTAGTGGTAAGAATACACAACATTGACAACATTAGCTGGAACTAAACTGGAAGTTTTGTCAGATCCTTTTTCCTTGTTAAGAATGTTTGGATCAAGATGTACAAAACAATTATGTACTTCTGTTCATGACATGGTAGATCCTTGCATAAGGTGTATTTTTGTGACTTGAATTATTCCTTAGAAAAAATGTTTATTTGGTTGAATTCATGAGTGAAAAACAAACATTTGTGCAAACATATTGCATATTCAATTTTATTAACACTCTCTGGCAAAAAAAAAAAAGAATACATGATCTGTTTCCAAATCAATGCTTAGGTTGACCGATTTTACATTAATTGTACTTATAGTATATTTTATTATTGTTATTGTCCTTGTTGGTGTTGATAATTGTAGGATTGTACATTTTTAAAAGAAAAAGAACAATGAAGAGAAACAATGAGCATTCAGGCAGACATCAAGGTTTATATCGATATTATCATCAGCTTATTCATTTTTTTATTTGCTTTGGCCTGGTGTTTATAGTCACATTTTCCATATAGTTTCCTCTCAAAAGATTTTATTGTCTCTACTTGAATTGGATTTTTATACTAGGCATTTACAGTATTTTTATTTGTAGGGTTTATTAAAAATGGAATATATACTGTATATCAATTACCATACCCCTTGGTCCAAAACATTTTCCAGCCTGCATAGTAATGTATTAGCTGTCTTAGATGGCAGATTATATTGCAATGTATTTAGTAATACATTAGCAATTTTGGTGTAAATTTTCACAATAGCTCTGATTTCTGGCATTTATGACACTAGATGCACTTTTGTCTCATCTTTCAGTGCAAGTCATTGGATGTTTGATGTAAACCAGCAAACTGAGAAACTTTCAGGGTATTATAATATGTATTGTTGTGAAAGTTTAATCTTGGACTGAATTTGCAAGGGCACGAATTGAAGAGCACACTCCACGTGCGTAAGCGCACATGGTTGCTCTGTTTACAAACACTAACTTACAATCCAGTCACAGGGTTAGGTAGGGAAGTGTACTTACGCCAGCCTAGGAGGTCACTGGAAAGCAGGTCATTGACTACACCAATTTAGACCCTTTCCAGAACTTCTGTATTCAAACGGGTTTAGCTAAATTAAACTCATGGCACGTGGTTTGCATTTTATTCTGCCATCGTCAGTTCTTTGAAAACTACAAATGTCTAGTGGTTAAAGGAGTTGGCTGAACATCTTTGTAAAGCTCAGGGAATCGCTAAAAAAGATTTTTCAATTTATCATCTTTTAAAATAAAGTAATACAGATTGGTATCGTACTTCATGAGAAAGCCAAATGTTTGTTTCCTCTGAGATGAATTAAGTGATGATGTATTTATAAATGTGGTTTTCAAAAGGTTTTCTTTCCAGTTCCAGCTGTGTAGATTCAAAGAAAATCTGATTGGTTTCAGAAAACAGTAGTTCATAACAGAAACACTTGATGGTTTTCCCCCTTGTAAATCAAAGATTAAGAAAAAATCTATGTCAGGATGATATAAGAATTATATGCCAAATGCTAATTTCGAAAAACGGTTATGTCAGTTCAAGGTTGTAGGGGGATTTTGCCTTATAATTGCTCAGAAATAAGTGTACCAAGAAGAGGTTTGTTGCATGTGTCTGTGAAACGTTGTGTGTGTCTGTGTGTGTGCACAAATCTAATACCAGCAGACATACTAATCACAACCAGGCTGCTCACAAGCCCAGCAGCCCAGTGCAACAAGGCCACAGAATCAAGAAATCTAAAAGGACCCTTCTCATAAAATACTTCAGAAGAGTGTTTTCAATACTTCAGTACCAAAAATGCATGAAAGGGGTTGATCATTGGCATATAGTCATTGGTTGGTATGCCAAAAGTCACCTTGTTGACAGCAGAGACAGCTGAATCTCAAAGTAATTCAAGACTATAAACTACCCATAAGCCTTGCGTGACATTACCCCATTTCTAGAGGTTAATGACGACCAGGGGTCGATCTGAAACTTGTAGAATGAAATTTCGAACAGACAGAGGGTGTAGCCAATGTAGCCAAATACTTTTCATATGGTGTGTCCTGTGTGTTTGTGTAAGAGATATAACATAACGGCTTTTTATTTCCATCAGTAGAAAATAATGGCATAGCAGTGGTCTCTGAAGTCAGACTGTTTTTTGAATAATAAATGTGAAGATATTCCAAGCTAACCAAATGTAGAGCACATGCTTTGTCATTGTTGTGAGGAATATGTTTCCTGGAAAATGACATAATAATAATAATAACTTTATTTATGTATTTATTTATTAGAGCTTTGTGCACAACATGTTGTTGCACATTTACAGACTTAAATTTCTAGGTAAGACGAGGAAGGAACACCAGATTCCTGAATCACCAAAACATGATGTTGTGACATTCTTACCTACCTTAGTTCAGACCATTAGGTAAGCACACTGACACAAAACACAGAAGTGTTTTTAACTGCAGTTTGTTTTGTTTTATTTATATTGTAATTGTATCTATCTAAACTTGCTTTGTAAGGAAGTTTGGTTTGTCTAATATTATCTAGCCATTCCCGTTTGTAGAGCCCAATGCTAATCATAATGGATTATTCTTTTTTTTTTACGCTGATAAATACGTAACAGTTACGTAGAATATAAGATGGTAAATATTTAATTGATGAGTTGTCAATACAATATGTAACCTAAGGTATGATTTTACCCCAAAAATCAACATATCTGACACATAATGGTAACTGCAAATCCACTTTTCACTGTCGGGATTCCAGTTAATTTTGTAAATTGCAGGGATATTTGCTTATTTTTGCTACTCAGTGGGTGTAACCGCAGTGACTCACGCCTACTATGACGTCATGTGCATATTCTCTGTACTGTTAGTGAACATCCCGACGCCTTCCACACTGCTGACACTGGCATTTAGATGACTATGTAAATATGTGCTGTGTGCTTTCCTTTCAATAACAAAAGAGTAGAAAAATGACAGCAGTGAGAAAACAGTAGTTGAGAAAGCATCTGATTATAGCGATGTGGATATGTTTGCACAAGCTCTGCATTTCGGCACTCCAGTAAAGTTACATCACTTTCACTTTATACAACACTTTATACAATTGTTTAAAAGCAAGCAGCTTTACAGTACAAAACATGAAAAAAAAAACAGTATCAGTGTCTCTTTCAATTAGAATTACAACTTCAATATCTAGAAAGCGGCTATCCAGTGTATTCATGTGTTTCCTCGCAGACGTCTGACCTTGTCAGACTGAGCAGAAGAAATGAACCGGAGAAGATTTAGACGTCAAAGAAGGTGGAGCCTCAGAGCACACATACCTATTACGTAATCACCATGGACCAATGGTAGTTCAAAGGTGTTTACCAGCCAGAGCAAACTTTTCCAGAAAGTTTGCTTTGGCTAAATGTTTAGAACTTCCGAAATGAACACCAAACGAACTTTATTTTGGCCTTATTTTGTTCGAAATAACGTCACACCAGCTCGTTCTTCGAATTTGCTTTATGTATGTCTCGCCCTTTGGACCCAAGACAGCTTTGTGGAAACCATATTTGACCTGTGTTACTTCGGACACCTTGTTATTTATATGAACAAAGTGATAATGATTTGACAGGTGTAATCTCACTCTTCAAACAATTTTACTCCTAATCGCCTCCCTATACACAGATTGACCGTATTACTCTCTGTCTCCAGAGTTGGTGTGTGGTGGACAATCTGGTGCACTATGGCTGAAATGCATGGATGGATGCAACACACTGGAGGTGGTTAAAGAGGTAATTGCCCATGTTATAGGCAATTATACAACTTTATAAACTCAATATATGGATCACTAGTAAGACTACCATAGGGGTAAGAAGATAAACCCTTAAGAGTGCATTTTTTATCAGAATTATTATGCTCCATTCACCAGCTTCAGAATGCATTGACATTTAATAAAGGCAATGCAAACCATTAGCATGCCAGAATCCATCAAATATTATGAACAATTGATCGACTCAAAGTTTTGGGTCTGTTAATACTGGGAATATAGTGTTAATATATATTTATTATAAAATGAATTAACCAGTAATCAAAATGAAGATATGTTGAGATATGCACAAATAGAAAATGAATAGATGGGAATACTGCACCTGTTCCTGAGTGCCTTGATAAAGTTGTATGCTGACTATGGATGCTGATACCAGCATGACATAATTGTTGTCTCGTACCTACAGTATATCAGTTATCTCAGTTAGTAATCATTCAAAGATTTCATTCTTCACACCATGAGAAGAAAAGGTGAAATGATAATCTTCATCTCCAGTGAAGTCCACTGCACTTTGTTCATAAGGCTGTAGAAGTCTTTCTTCGGGATCTCCAGTTGATGAAGTCTGATGTTATTGACTCTGGCAAGATGCTCTCGGCACTCCTCAAGAATGCGAGCACCAGAAAAGCATTGGGACCTCATCTTTTGCCAAAGTGATTTATATCTCGTATTACACTGAAGTTTTAAATTAAACCCAGAAGTGAAAAAATGAAACCCAACTGCAGCTAGCCCAAGTATTCCAATCCACAGGTTACACTTATATTAAGATTTGGTTCTGCATACATGGTTTGGCTAAGGTAATGTGTATTTATAAATCAGTGTTTACCAAAGGACCTGTTTACACCAAGTATTAAGACGCATTTTTGTGGATCGGACCACAAGTAGAAAAGGGAGACACCTACCCATTTACACCTGGTGTTTTAATGGTGAGAATGGAATGGTGAGAGAACATTGTGCTTGGTAAGTTTTTTGTCTTCAAACCAAACTTCAAGCCAAAGTCAAGTCATGACACCATCATTTATATAGCGCTTTTTACAATACAGATTGTTTCAATGCGACTTTACAGTGATAATAAGAAATTAATGAAACAATTGTTTTGGCAGTACAGCAGCTCAAGAAAAAAATCATTGTCCAGTTTCAGTAAGTTTTTGATTGATTCATTTACGTTTTAAAACTCATTAGTTATTAAATAGGGGCAGCTAACACGGCATAAATGGTGTTTGGTGGCCTGAGAACGCAAACTTTGAAATAGGTTTCAAAATGCAAGTTTTTGAAAACAAGTTTTGAAAACATCTCCGTGTAAACGTCAAAACCGTGAATCTGTGAAAACAGCGATTGCATGCACATGCGTATTACATGTTTAATCTATAAGTATGCGCATTTTAATGTGTATGTGCGCAGGTGGATTGTCTTTCTTTGTCAAGTCAAGTCACCTTTATTTATATAGCGCTTTTTACAATACAAATTGTTTCAAAGCAGCAGCTGGGCAGTTCTCCTCTGGCCAACAAACGAACAGTGCATGATTATGATTCAGGCTGCTTTTCAGGTCAGAGGTCAGATTGGATTTTATTGGATTCGTAACATTCATAATATTTATCCAGTTCCACATGTTTGAAGATCGTATTCACGCCGGTATGGAGACTGGTTTGTTGAAGATCTGTGCCACTGGCTGTCGTGTCGATGAGGCCTTCACAGGGGAGAGTCTAGTTGACACAATCTCTGCTGACACTTCAGGGATGCGTTGTGACCATGTCTAGGCGCAGGTCCTCCATCAGATCCTTTACAAAGTGACATCACCAAATTACTTGTCTGGCATGCATAATACAGCGTTTTTAGTTATTTCCACTTATCTGTGTGAACGGGAATCATTTTGATAATGTTTTTATCTATACAGAGGGCAAAAAATAACTTTTGTAGTATCGAGGAGGCCTCGCAGGGGAGAGTCTAGTCTCGGTTTGCGTACCTAACCCGAAGTGATAAAATAAATTAAATTCTGTATCAAATTTATAGGCAAGACAAGTAGTTTGTTTAGGCATGATGTGTAGGGAATTACAAACCTGCGCACATATATTCAAACGCACATAACTGTAGAATAAATGGGCATGTGAACGCCATCAGCGTTTATCACAGGTTCGCTTTAAAGTCTGTTTAGAGAGAACGGTGTCGTCTTAGCGGCCCCTAATTTAATAACAAATGATAATTGTAACGGAAGTGAATCAATCAAAACGTCTCGGTTACGTATTGTAACCCTCGTTCCCTGAGGAGGGAATGGAGACGTCTCGTCGGAGGAGTTTCCAAAGAATTGGGATCACGCTAGGGAGACCAATCGACTTCGAGTGAACTAAAACGTGCCAATAAACATTGGCATGCAAGATTTGCATTCCGCGACCCGCCTACCAGTGCGGGTATAAAAGCGGAAGCAAGCGCATACACAAACGTTTTTCGCTGAGGTGCCAAACGGTGTCCAGTCCTCCGCGAAGGTACAGCAAGCATGGCGACGGGACGAGACGTCTCCGTTCCCTCCTCAGGGAACGAGGGTTACCATACGTAACCGAGACAATCCCTTTCGTTCGGGAACTCCTACGTCTCGTCGGAGGAGTTTCCAACGAATTGGGATCCCTAACAAAACGCCATGGTGCTGACCCCTTCCAGCGCCCAGCTTAGCTCCCGGCATAGCAGTTTCTTACTTATATGAGGGGAGCTAGCTAGGAAGAATCACACTGCTGTTACGCAAGACCCGCTCAGTGGATTGGATAACACTGGGAAAGCGTGCCCACCCCATAGGAGGGAACGCTGCAGAGACCCTGCCCGCCCAAAGGGAGGCACTGGAATACACGTATGTACTAACCCGTAGGGTAGTGAGACATACGGCAGTCCTTGAGGTAGTCCCAGCTCGAGGGGTGGGAGCGTACTCAGCAAGGACGACAGAACGGGTCTGTCGAGGGGAAGACACGGTGCTAACCCGGAGGGTAGCTGGAACGTGGAAGAAATGGGTCGCCGTAGGGACCACTGTTAACCCTCTGGGGTCTGAGGTCTTTTTGGGGCCATTGGGATGTTCTGACATGCCCTTACATTTGTGGTTTTTTTTCAGTTATTTATAAACATGTTAATGGCAAAGGTGTAAATTCACTCTATATAGCACAAACAGGGCTACCATAATATTTGAGCAACATAAATGTACATGTTTGAATTTTTAAGAGAATATTGTTTATGTGTGGTTATTGAAAAAATAAAAAATAAACTTTAAAGTTTAAGGCCACAAAACACATACTAAATATCTGTCCACAAGACTTTTGACTAATGGATGTTGTCGCCTAGAGTTTTTGCTTCAAAATGATCTGAAAATCATCCTGCATTATCATTCACATAAAACAATAGATTGTTTTAAATTGTGAAAAACATTTTTTTGTTTGGGAAGTCAATATGCAGATGGGCGTGAACGGCCCAACCCCCTCATGAATAATTAGGAAGTTCTCACCTGAGCAGACTGCATACTAATGAGCAGACTGCATACTAATGAGCCTTTCACTCAGGGGTGTCACACAAGAAAGAATGCAAGGACAATATATATAAAAAAATATACATACATACATACATACATACATACATACATACACACACACACACACACACACACACACACACACATACATATATATATATATATATATATATATATATATATATACATACACAATCAAAACATAAATGAAAGTCAAAAGCATATTTATAGTCACACCTGGAAACAAATCCCGGTCAAATAGGCTATATGGGCCATTCTACATAATTGGTTCAAAACATCTTGAAAAGAAAATTTTCTTTTTCCATATATGTCTTATAAAGTATTATTTTTTAAAGTAGGCCAACACATTTTATTATCATAGGTATTTCAAAGTTAAGGATTCATTATTTTGATATAGCTTGCATTAGAACAAACACTATAAAAGTTGATTAGTTTATTTGTGACAAAACATAGCCTACTAGCAGTATATATTTAACATATGAGCAGAAACTGTCTAACAAAAGCTTATTTGATGTCTATTTTATAAAAATGTATGAACTATCCAAAACTAGTGAACGAAATGTTGTCATTACAGACACTAAATCGCGATTAGAAGAAATCTCAGTAGGCTATATAGTTTGGATGTGTTCATGTAAAAATAACATTTACTAATGTAGGAGCGAGAGTGAATGAACGGCACAGATGCGATGGACAGCTGTAGTAACATCGCGCGCGCGTCTATGCCATTCATTCATTCACACACAGACACGCAATTCTTATTTAAACAGTCTTTGTGCAGTTTACGTACACTATACAATAACGCGATTAGAACAAAGCACTTAAGAATAAATAACTTACTTCATCAGCTGAATCCGCGGTCCTTATTCTGAGCACTTCTGAGGTAACTTTTCCAGGATTATTAAGATAACAGCGCAGCAAGACGAGGTAAGTAGCCTACAAGATTCTTATTAAACTGGATGTTTTATCCAGCTGATGTGGGCGTTAACCGTTTGCATGGCTTGCCTCAGATCATTTGCGTTTGAATAGCGCGCGTCCTCCGTGGGCGTGTCAGATTAACGCGTAATTAAGTGTAATGAGCTGGGGGGAAAAATACTGACATACTCTCTTTTCATACAGATTACATAAACTGAGAATATTTGTTTTTTATATAAATTACTTCATTGAAAAGAAGAGAATTCAAGCTTCATAAAGAAAAAACTCTCTTGCCTGTATGACAAGTATTTGCAGAGTTATAGTTAATTTTCGGACGCGATTCAGAATGGACTGCACTGACAGAGAGAAGGCAAAACTCGCATCATGTTTGTTTTTCTTTATTTGACAAAAAGCACAACAATTTGTTTTTATTGTGAGTATACAGAAAAATAATAGACACTTAACAGGATCGAATGATGTCTAACACTTATATGTAAGATCAAAATCAACAGAGTATTTTGAGTTTCTTTTGCACTGATAAGAAAAAAAGCAAGACTATCGCGCGAGGGTTAAGGCCACCCAGTCTAATAACAACTCCTACGAGAGGTAATAGACCTGGCGCCGGGCGATCCGCCTCGCCTGGTGCCGGAGGGGTGATGGAGGAACTCACGAGGTTAACCGTTTGTTGGGGAACCAACGGAGCAAAAAGACGCACGTATCCGGCCCATGGGGCGGGAATGGCGTAGCAAGCCGACTCAACCTAATTCCTCGCGCTACTGGCCGTAGCGAGTACACAGGAGGAAACAGGTTCAACACGGAGGCTATAAAACCTAGCAAACGTGTTAGGTGTCGCCCAGCCCGCACCTCTACAGATGTCTGTTAGCGAGGCGCCTTGCGCCAAAGCCCAGAAGGAGGCAACACTCCTAGTAGAGTGTGCCGTCAACCTAGGTGGGCAAGGCATGTCCTGGGATAAGCCCGGACAATAGCCTCCACTAACCAGTGGGCTAACCTCTGTTTGGAGACAGCCTTCCCCTTCTGCTGGCCTCCGTAACAAACAAAGAGCTGATCTGAGGTCCTGAAGCTTTGTGTTCTGTCCACATAAACCCGCAAAGAGCGGACGGGACAGAGAAAAGCTAGGGCTGGGTCTGCCTCCTCCAAGGGCAGCGCTTGCAGGTTCACTACCTGGTCCATGAACGGAGTGGTAGGAACCTTGGGCACATATCCGAGCCGGGGTCTCAGAATAACATGAGAAAGGCCCGGACCGAACTCTAGGCACGAATCGTCGACCGAAAAAGCCTGCAGATCCCCTACCCTCTTAAAAGAAGCCAAAGCCAACAGGAGAGCTGTCTTCATAGACAGGATATTCAACTCCACCGAAGGTAAAGGTTCAAAAGGGGGACTCTGGAGCGCTCTGAGCACCAGAGATAAGTCCCAAGAGGGTACGGGGTGCAAATTACGAGGAGGATTTAGCCTCCTTGCACCCTTAAGGAATCTGATGACCAGGTCGTGCTTCCCCAATGACTTAACTTCAACTGCATCGTGATGAGCCGCTATTGCGGCAACATACACTTTGAGGGTGGAGGGAGACAGCCTTCGCTCCAACCAATCTTGCAGGAAAGAAAGCACGACTCTGACCGGGCAAGTTCGGGGGTCTTCCCTGCGGGAAGAACACCAATCGACGAACAGGTTCCACTTCAACGCATAGAGGCGCCTCGTAGAGGGGGCTCTAGCGGAAGTGATGGTGTCTACCACAGCCTGTGGTAGGCCACCTAGAACCTCCGCGTCCCGTCCAGGGACCAAACATGGAGTCTCCAGAGGTCTGAACGCGGGTGCCACAGGGTGCCCAGTCTCTGGGAAAGGAGGTCCTTCCTCAGAGGAATCGGCCAAGGAGGGGCTGTCTCGAGGAGCACGAGTTCCGCGAACCAAGTCCGGTTGGGCGAATACGGCGCAACGAGCAGGACCTGCTCCTCGTCCTCCCTGACCTTGCACAAAGTCTGTGCAAGAAGGCTCGCTGGGGGAAACGCATATTTGCGAAGGCCCTGGGGCCAGCTGTGCGCCAGTGCATCTGTGCCGAGAGATCCTTCGGTCAGAGAATAAAACCACTGGCAATGGGTCGTGTCCGGAGAGGCAAACAGATCTATCTATTCCCCAAATCAGCTGGACCACCTGGGGATGGAGTCGCCATTCTCCCGGAAGAGGCGGCTGCCGTGAGAGCTCGTCGGCCGCACAGTTGAGCACACCCGGGATGTGAATGGCCTGAAGCGACCTCAGATGCTTCTGACTCCATAGGAGGAGATGGCGGGCGAGTCGCGACATACGACGGGAGCGCAGACCACCTTGACGGTTGATGTACGAAACGGTCGCAGTGCTGTCCGTACGGACCAGTACATGTCTGTGCAGAAGCAGCCCCCTGAAGCGGCACAGAGCTAAGCGTACTGCTTGCAACTCTAGGCAGTTGATGTGCCAATGCAGTTGAGGCCCCGTCCACAGACCTGAAACTGCATGCCTGTTGTACGTGGCCCCCCATCCGCTGGCAGAGGCATCTGTAAAAACCACAGCATGCCTGGACACCTGGACTAAGGGAACTCCCGCCCGTAGAAACGCAGGGTCCGACCAGGGACTGAAGGTTTGGCGACAGTGAGGGGTAATGTTGACTCGGAACGTGCCGCTCTGCCACGCCCATCTCGGGACTCGATCGTGAAGCCAGCGCTGAAGCGGTCTCATATGAAGCAAGCCGAGCGGCGTTACAGTGGCTGCGGCTGCCATATGCCCCAGGAGCCTCTGAAACTGTTTCAGTGGAACCGCTGACCTGCCCTGAAAGGACTTGAGGCAGTTGAGCACTGACTGGACGCGCTCCTCTGTGAGGCGCGCAGTCTGACCGGCCGAGTCCAACTCCATACCGAGATAAGAGATCCTTTGCGTGGGGCAGAGTTTGCTCTTGTCCCAGTTGACCTGAAGACCCATACGGCTGAGGTGTCGGAGCACCAAGTCCCTGTGTTCGCACAACAGATCTCGCGAGTGAGCTATTATGAGCCAGTCGTCGAGATAGTTGAGAATGCGAACGCCATGTTCTCTCATGGGCACAATGGCCGCCTCCACGACTTTCATGAAGACACGAGGCGACAGGGCCAGGCCGAAGGGTAGGACTTCGTACTGAAATGCTCGACCCTCGAACGCAAACCGAAGAAAGGGTCTGTGTCGAGGAAGAATCGAAACATGAAAGTACGCGACCTTCAGGTCGATCGCTGCAAACCAATCCCGGGGACGGATGCATTCGAAGATGTGCTTCTGCGTGAGCATTTTGAACTGGAGCTTGTGCAGCGCCCGATTCAAAACTCGCAGGTCCAGGATCGGTCGTAACCCACCGCCTTTCTTGGGTACAATGAAGTAGGGGCTGTAGAACCCAGACTTCATCTCGGCTGGAGGGACCGGCTCGATCGCGTCCTTCGCCAGCAGGACGTCGATCTCTTTCCTCAAGACAGGGGCATCGATGCTCCGCACACGAGTGAAGCGGATACCCCTGTACTTGGGAGGCCGGCGAGCAAACTGAATTGCATAGCCGAGCCGAATGGTACGGATGAGCCAGCGGGACGGCCTCGGAAGCGCTAACCAGGCTTCGAGAGACCGTACCAACGAGCCCACCCGGACCACCGGCGCACCCGCGGAGGGGCAGCGAAGTGGAAGGCAGGGACCAGACTCCGGAGGCATTACTGAGGCCGAGAGAGAGGTCTGGGTGTCCGGGGCAACACCTACCTGCTTCCACCGAGGGGCAGACGGCAGGGAAGGGCCGGAGGCATTCGACTGCTGGCTGTCCCGAGGCGAAGGAAGGAGGGGAAACGAGGAGCGAGGCCCGGGAGCGTCGGGTCCAGGTTTCCGCGCCTCCTTGCCCAGCGGTGGACGAGAGTGACGAGGCCGTGGCGGCGACACTGACGTCTGAGCGCTGGGGTGAGGGGAATGACAGCGGCGAGGCAAAGTGGCGGCGCACACTGTCATTCTGACCCTCAATGGAGCGTCGTCCTGGACTGCCAGTCTCGACCGAGAGTGACCCAGAGGAAGTAGAAATTGCTCTTTTATTGAAAATTTGGGTACCGTCAACCGGCTGGTCAGCGGCGGAACAGAAACAAAAGAAAGATTCTCCACCTGGCCCTCCTCCAGGGGAAGGAGGTGTGCAGAGGCACCCTCCTGAAGAGCAACCGTAACATCCTCTGGGTCGCCCGTCTCAGGGTCGCTTCCCTCTCCTCTTGCTGGGGGGTTTAGACGAACCCCGAGCGGGCTGGGCAGCTCTCTTGCGGCCGGCACCCTGCTGCCTAGGGGGCTGCTGCTTAGACTGGGCAGGGGCGGAGGCGGCGGCAGGAGGGCGCCCTCGGCGACGAGCAGACGGAGACGCAGCCGAAGGAGACGGGGCAGCAGCAGCCTGTTTCCGGGGCATGATGTGTTTGATAACCTCCGACTGCTTCTGGGCGGCGGAGAACTGTTGGGCGTAGTTCTCCACCGCGTCGCCGAAGAGGCCACCCTGGGATATGGGAGAGTTCAGGAACCTACTCTTGTCCGACTCCCTCATATCGGCCAGGGTGAGCCACAGGTGTCGCTCCTGGACCACAAGCGTGGACATCGCCCGGCCCAGGGAACGTGCGGTGACTTTCGCCGCACGTTCCCTGGGCCGGGCGATGTCCACACGCACTGTAAGCCTTCCCAGTCAGACTGGAGGAGAACCTACAGGCGCGAGAGGGGAGCGTAGGTGCACCCCACCAGGTGGAGGCGGTCTTAGGACACAGCTGCATAGCAACTGACCGTTCCACTGGGGGTATGCCCTCGTATCCCTTGACTGCCCCGCCATCGAGAGTGGTAAGGGAGGAGGAGGGAGTCGACCTATGTCTGGCCGCCAGAGGGGCCGTCCATGATCTCGTCACCTCCTCATGCACTTCCGGAAAGAAAGGTACCGGGGCGGGGCGCTGAGAACCAGCGCGGGCCGCCCCGAGAAACCAATCGTCGAGCCGCGAAGGTTCGGGACACGGTGGAGGGTTCCACACGAGCCCGACACTTGCGGCCGCCCGGGAAAGCATAGCGGTCATTTCCGGGTCCGGCTCGGACAACGCTGCCACACCAGAAGGGGGCAACGCAGCCGAGTCGTCATCCCCAGAAGATGACCGCTCTCCCTCCGATGCAGCGATCGACATCCGGTCCTCCGGCGGAGCCCCGAAGGAAACGACTGGGACCACCCGAGATGGCCCAGCACTCTCCACGAGGGCTCCAATGGCAGCGATGCGGAGGAGTGAGGGGCCCGTGGGGGTCAGACCACCAATGGGATTAGCCGAAGTAGCCTTCTTCTGAAGTGAACCAGAAGAAGAACTAGATCGGGGAATCTCCAAAGGGACTCCCCCTCGCTTGAGGGATCTTAGTCTAGATCTAAGCACCACGATGGTCATGTTCCCACAGTGAGAGCATGACTCATTCACGAACGCAGCCTCAGCGTGCGCGAGGCCCAAGCAGGAAAGGCAGCGATCATGACCATCAACCGGAGGCAGTGTCTGACCGCACCCAGAAACGCACGGGTGAAACGTCATCCTGAAAAGGACGCAATCTTCACCCGTGTTGCTCTTTCAGAGAAACGCTCTCTTTAATGTGCTGAAGCACACAGGGACCAACGCGACAACACAGCGGGAAACTGCAAGCCCGCTGTGTGCACTCAACCGATTACCAGCTGTTAAAACAGCTCTTGAAATAAACAGCTCGCGTGTAGCAACAGCCGGCACTCGGGAGGTTGCGAAGATCGCTGAAGCGCCGTCACACCAGCACAGAGAGGTCTCAGGAAGAAGCAGCTCGTTGAGCATGAAGAAAACACAATTCTTAAGCTCATACACTCAGAGGACACAACTGGTCGGCTCCGAAGCAAAAAGCGTTTGTGTATGCGCTTGCTTCCGCTTTTATACCCGCACTGGTAGGCGGGTCGCGGAATGCAAATCTTGCATGCCAATGTTTATTGGCTCGTTTTAGTTCACTCGAAGTCGATTGGTCTCCCTAGCGTGATCCCAATTCGTTGGAAACTCCTCCGACGAGACGTAGGAGTTCCCGAACGAAAGGGAACTAACTTTAGCTAGAAAATAACATTATTCAAGACCCGATATAAAGCCAAAACAATCTCTGTTACCTTAAATTATATGTTTACCTCTGTAAAGCTGCTTTGAAACAATCTACATTGTTAAAAGCGCTATATAAATGAAGATAACTTGAATTGACTTGACTTGACACGGTCTCTGCTGACACTTCAGGGCTGCGCTGTGGTCGTGTCCAACATCTGATCTGGATGCGTTCTGGATCAAGCAGACTATGGTAAACCTCAGGAGAGACTAATAATAGCATAGATCCAATTCTTCTTATGATGTGAAAAATACAAAAAGTGTTATGGGAAGTATTCCCGGCTGACCTAATTTATGTGTACACTAATGTGTATGCCAGGTTAAAGAGATGTGTTTTTAGTCTAGATTTAAACTGACAGAGTGTGTCTGTTTCCCGGACAACGCTAAGAAGACTGTTCCAGAGTTTAGGTGTGAAATAGGAAAAGGATCTACCGCTAGCAGTTGATTTTTATATTCTAGGTATTATCAACTGGTCAGAATTTTGAGATCTCAATAGACATACTGGGGATCTAAACCATTTAGTGTTGTGTAAGTAATTAGCAAGATTTTAAAATGTATGTGATGGTTAATAGGGAGCCAATACAGTGTTGACAGAATCGGGCTAATATGGTCATACTTCCTGGTTCTAGAAAGAACTCTACCTGGTGGGTTTTGGATTATAATAATCTAGCCTTGAGGTCATGAACACAATAACTATTCCACATTTGTCATTGAGAGCATATGTCATAATTTAGATATATTTTTAAGATGGAAGAATGCGGTTTACAGATGCTAGAAATGTGGCTTTCAAATGAAAGATTGATATCAAAGAGCACACCCAGGTTTCTAACTGACGACGAAGACTTAACAGAGCAGCCATCAAGTGTTAGACAGTATTCTAGGTTGTTACGTGCAGAGGTTTTGGTCCAATAATTAGAATCTCTGGTTTTTCATTATTAAGTAGAAGGAAATTACTAGTCATCCAATTTTTTTTTATTTCAGCTATGCTTTACGGTCATTTTGTGAATTGGTAAGTTTTGTCGGGGCATGAAGAAATATAGAGCTGAGTATCATCAGCGTAAAAGTGAAAGCTAATATCATGCTTCCTAATGATAAGAGCGACGTGGCTTGTCGGACATAGCAACAGTAACTAAAGGGGGTGGGTCTGTGCAAATGGTCAATTGCTATTTCCACGAAATGTGAAAAAAAACTCGTTTTGTTTTCTCCCAGCTGCGCTCCATTTTTCTGGCTGATCTCTTAAAGGCCAGAGTGTGCTTGTTTTACCACAGTATTGGACTATTTAATCTTCTTCAAGTGCAAAGGAGCAACTGTGTCTAAAGTGGAAAAGTGAGAGTCAATAGTTTGTTGCAACATCGAGTTCTTCTAAGCTATCTGGGATGCTGAGGAGATGAAACTGATCAGGAAGATTATTTATAAAGCAATATTTAGTGATAGAAGTGATAGTTCTGCTATAATTGTAACAGGGAGTCAGTTTTGCAGCCTTGGATAAATGGAGTATAAACGAGACTAGATAATGATCTGATATGTCATCGCTCTGCTGCAGAAATTCAACGGCATCAACATTGATTCTATGTGACAATATTAGATCTAAAGTATACCGACAATAAGTGGGTCCCTGACACGTGTTGCCCAACTCTAATAGTTTAGAGTTTAGAATGTCTCTAAATGCTAATCCCAGTGCGTATTCTTCATTATCTACACATGGATATTAAAATCACCAACAATTAGGACTTCATCTGCAGCCAGTACTAACTACTGGCCTGTATACAGTAGCCAAAACAAATGTCAAATGGAATTTATTACTTACAGTAGATAGCTAGATAGTGTTACATAAAGCAGCACCTCCATCTTTGACTTTCAGAGGAGGCTTGTGTTTATAACAGTAATCTTGGGGGGTGGACTCATTTAAAGTAATGCAAGTAATCGTCTGGTTTTAGCCAGGTTTCTGTCAAACACAGCACTAGGTTATGATCTGTAATCATATAATTTACAATAAGTGCTTTTGAAGAAAGGGATTGTATATTTAGCAACCCGAGTTTAATCAATTGTTCATCTGTATTATTATCTATTTTTTATTTGTTGAACATCAATTAAATTTTTACCCTTAAATGGGTTTGGGAGTTTTTATGTATTTACTAATTCAGGGAACAGACACAGTCTCTGTGTGATGATGTCTAGGTGAAAGAGTCTCTATGTGATGGGATTTATCTGACTTCTGTGACGTGAGACAGCTAGCAGACGGTCGGATTAGCCAGTCTGTTTGCTTCCTGACCTGGGCCCCAGTTAGTCAAGGTTCAGTTCTAAGACTATATGCCATATTTCTAGAGAGAAGAGCGGCACCACCCCGGGAGGGATGAATACCATCCCTTTTTAACAGGTCAGGTCTGCCCCAAATACTTTTTCAGTTGTTTATAAACCCTATATGATTCTGCTTATTCTGATACCTCTTAGACAGCCAGCCACTGAGTGATGACAGTCTGCTAAGTATCTCATCACTCTCATCAAACTTTAAATCAAGTCTGGCTAGCGCTTCCCGTAATGTTTACGCATTAAGTCAGTAGGTGGAGAGTAGGCAGGCTTTCACGGCTGTTCGAACACATGAGCGTTTACACTTCGAAAGCAATCCGGACGAATGGGCTTTCGACTACCTCTGGAAGTGGTTGAAAGTGGACAAGCTCAAAACGTTTTACACCCAGATTACACCTGTATTTAGCGTCGTTCACTTTTGATCTGACCAAAATGCATTTTAATGCCAGGTGTATACTGGGCCAAAATGTATAGAGGAAACTGTCAGGATTTACAATGGAACATTTTATAAACTAAATCTTTAAAACAAAACAAAGCAGACTTAAATGTCATGCAAATGGTAAACTTAAACATCTTATCTATAAGATGCTGTTTTTTTTATTCTTGAGCTTGCCACAAGCATATGCCTTTGTTTAGCTTTGTTTTGTAACTCTGAGCACATTTTCTTCACAGCAACTGAAGACCCCAGTCAAGATATAAAAGTTACATTGAAAGTAAAGAGATGGCTAGGGCTTCTCAGCTTTCATGTCATGGCAGTAAATAAAACTCTGTCACATACCCATAAAAGAGAGCTGATCCCACCAGAATCAATCTGCTTAGCACGTGTTCACTCTTTTGCATTTTCTCTATCTCTTGTCTCTATATGTGTGTCAGTCAGTCATGCTTGGTTAATGTTTAGAGCAGATGGCCATGCAGCACCAATATAATGATCACCATGGCTACCACACTCTCTAAAAGAAATGTGCTTTGCACTGGGCACAGTTCATCAAATTAGTCAGATATATTGACTGGTGCAGACACAAAGAAATGGGGTGGGTTGGGGGTTGTAGAAAGAAACAGAAAGATTTTGAGATGAATGTATATTGGAATTATATTTTTGGAAGGGAGATTGTATGGAACAATGTGCTTAAATACATATTAATAACACTGTAATATGTGGCTGTTTTTACTGTTTACTGTCTGAAGCAAAAGGTCAGTCTGCTAAAACTGGAGTTATAAAGTGTGTTATAAAACCAATGCCAAGTTATCATCGACTCAAACACAACAAACACCACCACAGAGAAGAAAGAGGCAGTGTAGGTTTAAGTGAACAATTACAGAAAGCCAAACTACTACAGATTGATCATTTTATTATCAGCCCCTATTTGGGGGTCAGCAGGGATTGAGGATGGGATTTCTTTATTTTCTTTCAAAGTCAGTACAGTATAAATTTATTCAGTTATGAAGTTTTTCAAAACAAAGAACAACATTGTGATTGAATATCAATTTTTTTTCTTATCTTAAAATGTAAATAAATGTGTTGGAGCAACAACCTAAACACACTTGAACAAATGATTGTTTTGACAAGTTAATATTTAGCATGTTATTGTTAATGTTCTAGCAGCCATAGCAGTGTGGATACTGAACTGTACTTCAAACAAAAAGCTAATTTCTGAATTAAAATAAATAAATAAACCCAGATACTGACATATACAATACTGTATAACCTCTATAACAAAATTATATTGTTAAGGTTAGTCTGTAATATAACTGGAACATATCATATCAAGACTGCATTGTAAAAAATAATTCCATAATTATAACATTTTATTTCTGTCATGTCAACTTGATTATGTGATATGAGTTTAAAGGGTTTTCAATTTTTCAACTTGATATTCTTTGCTATAATCAAAGTAGTTGAAATGTGCAATAAACTTAATAACTGTAAGTTGACAATTTGGCACCACTTAGATTTTTATTAAAAGGTTTAAGGCAGAAATTAAGTTTTTAAGTTCATTGGTTGCATCAATGCAGGTCATGCAATGGTGGCTTGGTATGAACGAGAACACAAAAACTGGATTGCAAATTGTTTCAGCAGAGCCACATCTGCCTTGTATTAGTAACAAAGGACAATGGCAGGTCCAACACAGACCTGACTCTTAAGAGGGGACCATAGTTGTGGGTGAAATTACAAACAGAAGAGTGTATCTGCCTAGCATTTGAAGTAATCTACCTCTCCTCAAATCCTCTTCCACAAAGAGGATTTAAAATGTCACTGGGGATGAACAAAGGGTTCACAGACGAGGAGAAAATAAGCAACTTTAAAGACAACTTCTATTTTATCTGTTTTGTTTACTATTCTGTTGTTCTAAAGAAATCTGATTAAAATCAAAATGTGATACAATCAATAAATTACAAAACAATTATCACAGAGCTCTTCCGAAAGGCATGTCTCATACCTTCCCCCGTACACATGCTGACTCTATAAATACCGTTCATTTCAAAGGGGTTCTTTGCTCTTTGTTTCCATTCTTATGCTTACGTCTTCTGGTTTCTTATTTGAAAATGACGAAATGTTACGGATGTTGGTGGCACCATTAAAGCAGGCAGTGTTTAAACGTTTTTTTAAAAAGTTGGTTAGGTTTAATGATTTTGTTTGATGAGTCATAGTGCTGATGTGTTGAATGGAGTGAGAATGCAGTTTCTTTCCGGACACACTCTCTTTCTCTCTCTCTCACACACACACCCACACCAATGGCAGAGTGACACTTCAAAAGGAAAGAAACACTGATCATGATTATGTTAACTGGTTTACGGTTTCTTTTGGTACTCTTTATAGCAATGTGGAAAATGTTTCCAAGTCAAAAGTTCCAAAATGCCAACAACAGTTGTGAAACCTGACATTCTGGTTGAGCTTGTTTCCCTGTCTGTGTGTCAGGGGAAAATAAG